>JBBIGA010000011.1:16298716-16312026 GCA_037576975.1 Alestes dentex
GTATTTAATACCTTTACAACTCCAATCTGGGAAGTTTATCATATTATTGTTTAGTAGTATGTCAGGGTTGTTCCAGACGGGAGTATGTTTGCATGGGATTAGTGAAGAGCTGATACTGATGCTTTTGAAGCATACGTGTCATTTGATGTTTGAGCTAATGTATGGTAGATCCGAAATCTCTATATTATTGCATAGTGCCTGTTCTACGTCTAGCCAAGGCTCATCTCAGAGGGTGTGTTTTAACCACCCTGAGATGTGTTGAAGCCTGTGGGCTAAGAAATAGTGGTGAAAGGCAGATCTAGTCCTCCTCTGTCCTTGGTCTTTTGCAGCGTTTTTAAGATAATACGTGGGGGTTTACCTTTCCAAAGGAATTTAGAGATGGAGGAGTCCAGAGATCTAAACCAGTCAGGTGATGGTTTGCTCGGGATCATTGCAAATAAATAATTAATTCTTGGCAAAACCATCATTTTTATTGAGGTGACTCTTCCCAGTGATATGGGTAGAGACTTCCATCTGGCTAGATCATCTTCTACCTTCTTTAAAAGAGGGATGTGGTTTAATTTAGTTAAATCTGCCAGCCTAGGTGAAACATTAATACCTAAATATTTAATATTTCCAGCTTGCAGTGGAGTGGAAGAAGAGTTCTGGAAGGAGCAATTATTCGGAAGAACTGTAGATTTGAACCAGTTTATCGAATAATCTGAGACTCTTGAGAAAGAGTTTATTAATGTAATTACCTCAGAGAGAGTGGTTTGTAAATGCTGGAGAAAATATAACACATCATCTGCGTAAAGACTGACTTTATGTTCTACATTCTTGCATTTAATGCCTTTATTAATGCCTTTATTATCTAATGGCTGCTGCTAGTGGTTCAATAAAAATTGCAAACAGTGAGGGGGGGCTGGTGCCCCTCTTGAGACAGAAGCTGGAAGATGTTTGGTCATTTGTCCTGACACATGCCGTTGGAGAATTATATAATATTTTTAACCAGTTTATGAAAGGTTTCCAAAACCAAATTTGTGTAAAGCTGCAAATAAAAGATTCCAGTTAACTGCATCTGGAGACAATATTGTAATTTGAAGGTTTTTATTGCATGAATAGTCTATCAAATTAAGTAATCTTTGTGTATTTGTTGAGGAGTGCCTCCCTTTTATGAAACCAGTTTGGTCAGGATGTATGAGAGGGGTTATCTTCTCTATTCTTTTTGAGAGAGCTTTGCAGATTATTTTAATGTCAACATTAATAAGGGATATTGAACGATAGCTGGTAGGCAATATAGGGTCTTTGTCTGGTTTTAGCAAGAGACTAAAGTTGGCAGAATTCAGATTTGGTGGTAGTCTACCATTTTCCTTGGTTTCCTGCAGTATTGTCCAGAATTCTTTATAGAATTCTGCTGGAAAGCCATCTGGGCCTTTTTATTGGGCATACTGTTCAAGGCTTCCTGGAGTTCATCTGGTGTCAGTGGAGAATCCAATGCCATCGCTTGACTGTCTGATCATTTCGGAAGAGTTATCTTATGAAGAAATTTCGTCTTTAGATGGGTTTATCTGTGATGAATGTAAAGATTTGTAAAAGTCACTGAAAGTGTTGTTTATTCGTTCAGGGTCATATACTGTGTCCCCAGTTAAGTCTTTAACAGCACATATAGTTATAGGATGGTGAGAGTGTGAGGCTTTATTCATTTCACCTTGCTGCTGATCTTGCTGCTGATGCCCTGTGACACATCTCTGGCAGATGCATCCGAGCATTCCCGCATCGGAACAGTTTCTCACGTGGAGCTGTCTTGAGTGTTTCACTGAGTGTTCTCGTGTTTTTCGTTTTGTTCTTCTTAAAGCCCTGTATTTTTATTACTGTAAATTAAATTAATTCATCACTGTATTTACCTTGCTTATTCCAAAGAAAATGACAGCGCATACCAAAGAAAATGTGCTTGCATGAATTACAGTACAGTATATGTAGGGGTAACATCAGTATTTTACATTCTAGCACTACAGGAGACAGCAGTGTAAACTGTACAGTATGAATACGGGTTTACCTTTACATTTTTTAAGGGTAATGTGTTAAGCTTAAAATGAATGTTTTTATGAAATTAAATGATATTAAAGTGTTTTGGAAGCATATTTGGGGGCATATGTAGGGTTTACACCATAAAAATAGGCATTTATAGGCTTTTTTTCACAAATTCACGTTTTTTTCACAATTCGTGGGTGCTCTTGGAATGTAACCCCCACGAATGTCATGGGTTTACTGTATATGCCACTGACAATTCAACCATGTATGAAGAACGTCATCACAGAACCTCCACCATATTTTACAGCTGGGATGAGATTCTCTTCATTAAAGATTCTTTTTACGCCAGATCCATCTTGACAGTTTATTGCCATTTTTGTTTCATCAGATCATAGAACATTGTTCCAGTTAAAGTTGTAGTAGCGTTTTGCAAACTGAACCTCTTACATTTGTGGTTAACTGACAGAAAAGGCTTTTTTCTGGCATACCTTCCAAACAATCTGTTGGCATGAAGGTGGCGTCTGATAGTGGTTTTGGAGACTTGGTAACCCCAAGATATTACTTTGTCCTGTAATTCACCAGTGATCCTTGGGAATGTTTTTTGCCTCTCTTTACCATCCTCCTCACTGTACATGGGGACAAAATAAACTTGGGTCCTTTTCCAGGCAAGTTTGTTCCAGTTAATATCCCCTTCTTAATTATTGCTCTAACTTTAGAAATGGGCATTTTCATACAAGTAGCTATTTTTTATAACCATTCCCACACTTAGGAAGGTCAACACACTTCGCTCTCATTTGGTTTGTGTGTTCTGTTGTCTTTCCCATGTTGATGGATGACAAAGGGAATTTGGCCTCTGTGTTACCTCATATTTGTACCCCCATTAATCACAAGTCATTGATTACAGCTGGACAGTTTTTACACACTCCAATCAACACAAAAACTTACAATTTAAGTGGAAAACATTAAGTTCACTATATTTTCCAGGGGTGCCACATATGTTTTTGTTGAAATAATTATTTCTTGATGAGGGATTTGTGTGTGAGATGTAGCTACTTCGCCAAAGGGTGAATTTTTTCTAACCCTGTTTACTACTCTTTACAAGGGGTGCCAATAATTGTGGAGGGCACTGTAGGTTTACATTTTTTGAATCAAGTAATTTCTTCACCTCTGTGTCTTACTGCCATTCATTCCCTTCATTCATTTAAAAGGTTGGGTCTGCAACATCACCCAGTCTCTTGACTGTTTAATGCTGCAAATGTTAGTAAATTCATTGACTGTCATGCCCATCACTGTCCAACAGCTATATTGTTTGTGTGCAGGGGTTCCTCTTCTTCGTGGTCACTCTTTATTGTTTGTCAATACTATTGTGCATTTTTTGTAAGAACATGCACAAAAGCTTTTGCATCATATTTATAGAATTGTCATCTGCCAGATTAGCAAGGACTTTTGAGAAGTCACCTTGGAAACAGCAACATACTCAATACTAAGACGTGCTGGTTAGTGACAGACTGCAGGCTCCAACTGCTTTGTCTTTAAAGATCCCCTGCAGTCACAAATCTTCTTGAATGGCTTATTATGCATATATAGAGTGCTAGTTGTGTAAAATATGTTGCCACAGTGCAATATTCATTTTTTAATGAAAATACAGACTTTATCAGTACATGTCTACAAAACTGATGATCCACTGACATTTAATAACTCAAGACTCAGGGCTAGAATGGGAGTGATTTGTCACTCCCTGCTCTGTTTCCTGCTCCTTTGCCTCTGTCCTTCTTTAGTGTAACACATGTTTTCTGTTTAGATTTGGATTCTGCCACACCCTATTCCATGTGGTTTATGTTTGTGTTTTCACTACCTGGCTCCACACTTGATGTGTAACCCTGTTCCTGGTTAACCATTGTGTGTTCATCCCCTGCTTTTTGTATTTTGTCAGTCACCCTTATCCTGTCATCCAGGGTCTGTGTTCTGCTCTATGTTTTATATACTTACTCCCAGCATTGTCCTTCCCATATTTCTTCCAACGTGACTTTGTCTTTGGCATTTGAACATTTGAGTTTGCTCTGTGTATATAGTAACAAACAGGAGCAGTAACACAAATAAAACTTTTTACAATTAGAAAAAATGATGGTTGATTCAGCTCTATGAAAGGACAAGGCAGGGGGAGTAAACAGGGGAGAACAGGGTTGGTTAACACAGCCTGTTGCACGTCAGGGATGAGTTGAGAAGAAAGTTATCAAGTCAGTCAGTTTGTCTGCATCCCACACAAACTTAGCCAATGAGAACTGAGCTGCATCAAGTTGTCTCACAGCTCACACAGCCTGGTTCTGAAAACTGCTGCCGCCTCCCTCGCATGAGATTATAATGGCGTATGTCACTGTGATGCGCTGGTGGTGCTGATGCAAGTCAGACAAAATCTAACTGCCTGTACCAAACCAAGCCGTGATTGATCTCCACAGTGCAAGGTTAGACTGAACAATGAAATTAAGAGGCAGTGTTGTTTCTGCATTCCCCAAGTACTGTATGTGTGCATGTGCAGAGGGAGAGAAAGAAAAAGAGAAAGAGAGAGAGAACCCTGGTTGAGTGGACATTTATGAATAACTTAAAGGCTGTAGCACAAATTTAAGTTAAGACTGGTTAAGATAGAAAGGTGTCACAGCTAGATGCATATGGGGCTGCATAATCACAGACTAGTGAGTGCCTATACTGATCCCTGTCCACCACTTTTCTCACAATGAG
Organism: Alestes dentex; assembly: GCA_037576975.1. NCBI lineage: Eukaryota > Metazoa > Chordata > Actinopteri > Characiformes > Alestidae > Alestes > Alestes dentex. Next base: position 16,303,463 of record JBBIGA010000011.1, read on the forward strand.
AATGTGAGCATCAGAACTGGACCATGATGGAACAGAAGAAGGTGATAATTATTTTCTTTTACATTATGTGCATTGCTGACCTTGGCATCAGATGGAAGAATGTAAGGTGGCAGAAGGAGTGTGGTGCAATATTCTGCTGGTCAAAAATGTTTTTGTGGCATAAGAAGATCTACACAATATTAGGCAAGTGGCTTCAAGGTTAATGCTTATTTGTGCAAGTCCTAAATGTCATTAGAAAACTTTTTCATGTGCTTATGTGTGTGAGTTTGGCATAAAAACAATCATGAAATGATCACAATGGTGATTATTTAGAAAATATTCTCTTACCCATTGGTAAGAATGGAGTATTTGTGATGTTTTGTGGTCTTCTGACATGGCCTTCTCAGTCCTCTGACCTAAACGCCACTGAAAACTTTGGGGTGAGCTGAAAGGAAGATCCAGAGAGATTCTGTATTGAGAATTGGTGTCAGATTGCTTGCTTTGTAATGTCCATTGTCATCAAGCGTTGTAAAGCAGCATACACACTATTGTGGCAAGGTAGTAAACCACTGTTCAGAGGAACTCAAACACCCTAAAAAGACGTCTTTAATTGAATATTGTATGATTCAATTAGACCACATGTTTATGATACAGTGCTGTAACTGGAAGACAAAAAATAACCAGCTGTTATTGGTTGTATGTTTGACTGTTATTGTAGCATGCGGTTAAAGTTCAGTAAATGTGAACTTTTGCTGCTGGACAATTGTGTGAATACCATTTAGAAGAGAGATAGATACTACTGATATCAGTATGTTATGTCGATATCATTGTTATGTTGGCAAACAGAAGTTGCACGAAAGTAGTTAGTTCAGGGATGCCAATAACTGTGCCACATGTGATTTTTTGAAATTATTCATATTATAAGTTTAGTATCACTATTTTTGATAAGGGATATTGCTTTTTTAGAGTGTGCTTGTTTTAAGATTTTAGATTGTTTTAGATTTATTTCTCATATTTTCAGTGTGAGACTGAGATAAATAAGCTCAAAGACATTTTGGGCCATTTTTACCTATTTTTAAGGATAATTATGGAGCAGGTTAGATTTTGCCTAGTTGTAGTTTGGTATGTATAAATTTGGTATACAGTAACCCCCCACTTTAATGTGGATCAGCAGTCGTAGTTTCAGTCCATTGCAGATTTTTGCTGAGAACCCAACTAATACTTGTTCGCTGAAACGTACGCACTAACAAAATTGCAGAAATCCTCTGTATTTTTTTTGCTTTTTTTACGTCCGGGCCTCGTCCGCCACACCCCCTTGTCCTCGTGCTGGGTTGTTAAGCACCACGCCCAAACGTAAACAACCCAGAACAAGGACGAGGGGGCATGGCGGATGAGGCCCTGATGTCACAGCTATTTTCGTGGGAATCTCTCATTTTTCATGCATTTATGTGCTAAATTATTAAAAAATGTATAATTTACTAATTTCTTAACATAAATATTAAAGACGGGATTCCGCGCCGGCCCAAATGACCGCGCCGGCCCAAAATTGACGTCGGCACCCCGGACAAATGCCCAGTATACCCGATGGCCAGTCCAGCTCTGGTAGAACCCCCCGGATGGATCTGTCTGTCACCGTGTCCACCAGACCCCGCCTCATGTGCGGGCTGTGTCTGAACTAGAGAGACAAGACGTGTGTTTATGCGACATAGATAAATTGCCAAGATCCGGCGCACTGTTTAAGCAACAGTTAGTAAAAACGTAACATCCCGAGTGTCTGAAATTAACTAAACGTCACCTCCCCTTGTTCACTAGTTAGCCTCCTATATAGGAAACACTATGTAGTGAACGAGTGAACAAGTGCACATTTCGGACACAGCTCGTGTTTGAGAACGTGACGCAACAGTACTGGTGATTTCTGATAGGCTGTCATCTGCTAAAAAAACAATCACGGTTTAGAAAAGTGAGACAATAACACCCACTTTCAGAACTGAAAGTAACGAGTAACAAGAACCTTGATAGAAATGTAGTGAAGTGAAAAGCATGTTTTTTTCTTTCAAATGTAGTGAAGTGAAAGTCATAAGTTTCCAAAAACAAAGACTACTTAAGTAAAGTACAGATACTCAAAACTGTACTTAAGTACAGTACTCAAGTAAATGTACTTCGTTACTGTCCACCTCTGCTTATACCAAAGAAAACGACAGAGCATACCAAAGAAAACGCATGTGCATGAATTACAGTGCACTCTATATAAGGGTAATATCAGTATTTTACATTCTAGCACTGTGGAAGTTCAGTGTACACTGTACAGTATGAATACGGGTTTATCTTTACATTTTCTTTAAGGGCAATGAGTTTAAAAAGAAATTAAAGTGTTTTGGTAGCATATTTGGGGGCATATTTAGGGTTTACACTATAAAAATAGGCATTTTTTTTTACCACATCACAAAAACGCATTTTTTTTCACTATACACGAGTGCTCTTGGAACATAAACCCTGGATTTCTGTATATATAAAACACTTTATCTTCAAGGTATACATGTGTATATTTACCACAGCTGGGTCGCTGGCATGTCTGTTTGTTCTAAAATAGTTGGGTCAGCATTAGAACTGTCAAGTTGAAGGTGAGTGAGCATTTTTCCATCCTTAAAGCACATCTTATGTCCACTGGAATCCTCTCCAACCTCCCCATGCATGCTTTTCTCACTGTGTACCAAAACTTGTTTAAGTTAAACACTGGCCTGTTATGCATTTACATAATTAATCAAACAAATGTACTTCTGCTTGAAATATTTGCTACTCTGTGTGGTAATTATGAATGCTTGCTTATGTGGAAGCTTGAAACCAGCTATCATCAATATGCAGATCACTGCTGTAGCACTGGCAGGAAATTAAAGCTAAATCCCTCTGCCCTTTAAATGCAAAAAGATGAGTTTGAGGCGTGCTTAGCATAGGCTGCACCATTATGGATATTACATTGCCAGAAACAAAAGTAATCACCATGCTTCCATAGCACAAGATGGTCTAGTAAATAAGCAGTTCTGAGTTATGTGGAGGCACTTATTTTGATGACATTTTGGAAACCTAATCTGCTGCTGAATTTTTTTTTTAGCCTTGATTTGTGTACACCAATGTCAAGCTCTTGGAATTAAACAATCACTAGCCAAAAACAACATTTTTGTTTTTGGTTTTTTGTGCATAACTGGGTAATGTCATTGCATTTTTCATGTGCTTATGTGCGTGAGTTTGGCATAAAAACAATAATGGAATTATCACAATGGTGATTATATAGAAAATATTCACTTTCCCATTGGTAAGAATGGAGTATTTGTGATGTTTTGTGGTCTTCTGACATGGCCTTCTCAGTCCTCTGACCTAAACACCACTGAAAATATTGGGGTGTACAAAACCACAGCTCATTTATGACTGAAATAAATTAAATGAAGCATTTTAAACAAAGAAGGTGAAAACTGTGGTAATGTGTTCCTGAAAGTAAAAATTCTTAAATAGTTCTTTGTGTGGACATATAGTTACCAATTTACACTCCTGTTCATCCCAAAGGTGTTTAAGATGTCACTTGTATTGTATACAGTGGTCTTATGTGCAGCTCCTCCATCATGGAAACCCATTTGCACAGTCCCTACGCCGATTGTGCAAGTGCAGTTACTGATGTTGTTTTTGCACAGCCTGAGTAGAATGCATGTGCCTTCAGCACACTAGGGGACCGGCATAAGGAGGTTGTGCTAAACAAACATTTCTCCTCAAGATTGTCAGTGTACAATTGCTCATGTTGCTGTACTGCCAGGTAGAATGAAGCAGGGCTAAGGCTTAAAAAGTGGTGCTATTTGTGTGAAGGTTTTTTTCCCTTCTCGCTTTCTCACCCACCATGACGTGAATTTTTTTCTTCCTCGTTGAATGATTTGAATGTAACTATACAGCCACAGAGAATGGAGCAGCCTTGCTGTTGCCTAACAACCACATTCCTGCCAGCTGAGGATGAAAGATGACTTGCACTAATTGAATTTCACTTCTTTTGAATGTACTGACACTTAGACAACATTCAAGGCACAGCAATTCTTGACATACAGATTCGGAATGAAACTGCCAGCGTGATGTTTATCCATGGTCAAGGTCCACCCATTCAGCATGTTATTTTTTAATTAAATGGCTTTTTTAATTGAAGCTCTATGGGAACACACCATATGGTGGCACTGATATAACTGAAAAAAAGGGACTTTAGCTTTGTCTATAGATATGTGTTACATTCACCATGACCATGAGATTTAACATGGCTACTGTCCAGCACTGCTGTCATAGATTAATCTGAATATGGCTTCATAATATTCCATACTGGCCTGTTGTACTCATACTGTAATGACCTGATCCTAGATCGTTTTCATTTTTGCTCCTAGGTCTTCTTATTACATTTGTGCAATACATATTTAATTAATTTAAATATTCTCTGTTCTAATGGCCTAGACTATTTTGTGCCTTGTTCAAAAAGCAGGTTACAGCACTTCTCATAGCCTCAATGCAAGTCCAATAGATAAACTGCTAAAAGCTAAAAATATTATGCAAATGTGATTTTTTTGTGACATCACAAAATCAAATGTAACACAGGCAGTTTTTAAGGTCCATTCTATAGATTTGGATGTCAGTGAATTGTAAGTGAATTGTACATTTTACAATTTTGACACTGTTCACATGACGAAACTAAATTTTTACTTACATTTGAGTAATATGGGCCTTTCAAGATCTGGCAGGGTAAGTGCAATAATGTACACTGTAAAGAAACGTGGAACTGTTCATTGTTTAATAGAGGATTTTTTAAATAGAGCAGTGTTTAATAGAGGTTTTGTTAACCTGAACTGTAATTGTACTTCATTTGAACCATGAAAACACTATTCAACATGAAGAAAAGCAGTTAAACTGCTTTATATCACACAAAGTACATTTGCTGTTTTGAAATGACAGCATATATTTATGTGAAGGCTCTTGGTTCAAAAAGAGATTTAGCCTTTTTGATGTTGCTGTTTTGGCCAATATTGCTGAGAAGTTATCTCTCATTCAGGTTTTTAATCAGATGGGTCCCAAAATGGTGTTTATTTAGGCACAATAAACACAGCAGTGTTTGACATGCAAAGAGCACAAAATGAAATGCTGCTAGTCCACTATTTCCAGCCCCTGCATTTTCAGAGTGAGACAGAGAGGGTGCGCTTTGGCTCCACATCTTCTCAGTTCTTGGGGGTGGGGTTCACACATGGTGAATCTGACATAAATAATCTGGCTCTGTTTGATGAACATAAGGTGCAAAAAGCATCCCAACCAATTGAGTCTGAATGTGTTGGAAAATATTTTTCCCATAAATGCACAGTTCTACATGGAAACATGATGGTATGTAGATCCATATTAAGTGACTGGCTTTTTCAATATTGGCTGTGTGCGCTGTCTCCAAATTCCCATGCTCATCAAATAATGTAAATACTGACACTGTAACCGCTAGAATGATTAACTGACTTCAAGTTCTCACAGAAACCTCCTACCTATTTTATATATTCTTTTACTTCTTTATACCCTCTTATATACATTATTTAATGCTTATACTGTGTAGATCATCAGCTGAAAGCCCTACCAGTGGTGAAAGCTATGCTTCATTTGTTTGTTTCTTTCTTTATTCACTTATTTTGCTACACAGAACATTGTGCTCCCAATTAGTCAAGCTTTTGGCTCTCCGACTCTGACACTGACATATGGCAAAATTTGTGCATGATCAATTTGAGATGGCCAAGCACAGAAAATAATGAGAGTCGAATTTATGCTAGCATTAGGTCACAGAGAGGGGTTATCCTTTTTTCTCTCTGCCATTTTATATAATGTGCTGGCACCTAGAGAGTGAATATTCTGAATTAATTATGAATTCAACTGTACTGTCTACCGTTAACTATTAACTGTATTAACTGTATTAACTGTAACGTCAATAGGCAGCGGCCACCAGAGGCTGCCCATTTCCTTTTGTTGAAAGACTTTTATTATGATACATGTTTGAGTACACCGGGTTTTAGTTAGGGTAATCATTAATTTCAGCTGAGCAGTGTTTTTGGATAAGTGATATTTAGTTTCTATTGGTTTGTGTGCTGTGTTTTGGGTATTTAGTTCAGTTTAGGTTGGACCTCTGGGTTCTGTTCCATGAAACAGGATTAGAGGAAGTGTGGCTTACTTTCCCTTGAAATAAGACAGACTTTCCCTTAATCCTGTTTCATGGAACAGGACCCTGGTGTCGGTCCACTGGCTTCTTGATTAGTTTGTTTACTCCTGTCCTGTCTCCAGTGTTTTGGTTTTTGTTTGTGTTTAGGCCCTCGTGCCTTTTTTGTTTTAAAAATAAAAGAAAGAGTAAAAGTATGGAAGTCTGCATCTGTGCCTCCCTCCGCTGCTTAGAGACAGGCATTCTGACACTAACAATATCATGTTTCACTATCCCCTCCCCATCTATCATAGACTGAAATTGTTCAGCCAGCTCAGAGACCTATATACACATACTTTGTTTCACTGAAAGTGTTTTTAAATTTGTGGCCTTATTTTATATGTTGTAGTCTAGCTATTAGATACTGTTGTGCATATGAATGATGTTAACTAATCATAATATTTACTTTTGGGTTTTATTTCAGTAATGTTGCTGAGTTAATCGGCTTTGTCTTCCTGTGCCCTTATGACACCTAGAGCCCTCATTAATAAGTTTCATTTTTAGGGGATCACGAGTTTAGCCAGGGTCACAACAAAGCAGCAATGCAATTAGAACTCACTGGCATATGCAAATTGAATTTGTTGTACCACTGGAGTAATTATCATGCGTGATGGCTTCAGCAACTCACAGGGCATTGGCATTTTTCTTCTGTGCATTAGCTGGAATGTTGAACCTAGTTGTAGTGACCAGGAACTGAAATATAGTGAAATGAAAAGAAATTATTCGTTATTTTTTCTCACTCTTAACAGAATGAAGTGCAAAAATTCTATCAAAGTGTGTATTCTAAACTTTCAATACTACATTCATATTTGTATGTATTGTTTTATTCTGATTTTAATTTGATCAAAAGTAATTGTTACATTACGGTCTATTTTTAATATACATACAAAATGTAAACCATATGTGCAGGTAGTTCCTTATGTAAATTAGATGTCATTGCAGTGAATAATATGACCATTGTAGAAGTTGATGTAATAAGCAGGAGAGGAAAAAACAGCAGGGTCCAAAAACAATGTGTGAATTAGCCCATATAGCAAGATGTTGGATTATTTGACAACTTGAAATGTGTAATATTTAAATTGTGTAAATGTGTAATATTTGAATTTAAAGACCATAGACCAAACCATTTCAGAGGAATAGAAGAAAACATTTTGTAGCTAGATGATTTGTTTGAAATTTTGGGTAAATACCATCTATACATCATTATAAATGTGTTTCTACGAAGTTGCATTTGTATTGGTCATTCACATGTCTTTCCTGCTCAATTTTTGATTGTCATTATATTGAGCCAGCAAAATGGAAGTGTAGGAAATGTGGGTAAATGTAGTCAATTGTAAATTTAAAAAAATTCCTAAAGGGTTTTTCAGATATTGAAATGTATCTGTTGCAGTGCCCCCTATGTGTCACGGTCCCCTTTAACTCCCGAATGAGGGCAGGCGCTTAGGCAGACTTCCAGGATTGACTCTTTTATTTAAACAAAGCAAAACTGACACGAGGGCCAGAAACCAAACTCAGACTCTAACAAAAGGAGAAAGGAGATCCACAAACAAAAGCCAGCATGACGGACGGAGGACCGACAACTAAGGTCCACCTCAAAACAAACTAAATACAAAACCAATGAAAACATAACAAAAAAGTCTCTAAACCAATGAAAACATAAGCATTTCTCCCTGAACAAACTCAAACCCGGTGTGCTCAGGATTTCATGATAAAAGTACCTAAACCAAACAAAACAGAAAAACAGAAAAGAGCGGCCTCTAGCGGCCGCCAACCATCACACTATGGTGCCTAAACCACTTCAGAGGGCGTAGTGCACATTCTCACATATTTTGTATCTGCCATGTGGGGCTACAAGCATGCCAAATTTCATGTGGATTTATGAAGTCTAAGCATATAAAATAGTCCAAAAAATGTAAGAAAAAAATCTATGATTGTATAATTTTATTAAAATAATACAGTGTGAGAATAATAATAAAGAGTTAAGGGCTACACCAGAAGTGCTGAGGGAGTGTCCATGGCAACATTCTTTTGAGAAATAGCACATCATCTAATGCAGATTAGGGGTGTTGAAATTAATCACATAATCGATGCATTGCGATGCAGACGTGGGTGATTCTGCATCATGGTCCCCTCTGTGAATCCGTCCTACCTTATCAAAGCATCTTTAAATAGGTAGGATGGTTTGACACTTACCTTTACCTGTCAGAATATGCTTTTAGCTCATATTCTTAAAGGAAGGACGGTTTGACACTTAGCTTAACCCGTCAGAATATGCTTCTAGCTCATATTCTTAAAGGAAGGACGGTTTGACACTTAGCTTTACCTGTCAGAATATATATATATATAT
>JBBIGA010000011.1:16334785-16354840 GCA_037576975.1 Alestes dentex
TAAAGTATATAAAATATAGTACATAAAAGTAAACTTCAAGTATACTGCCTCAGTTTTAGTATAAAATAAGTATACTCGTAGTACACTTGAATAAACTGCTGTTTGCTAAGGGTATAATAAGGTTAAATACAAAAATTATGAACAGAAGACTATTCCAAAGCAAAAATAAACCGTTCATTCTTTGAACAAAGCTTTAAGTCCACAGCACGGTTCAGTTAAACTTGCGCATTATGAACACAAAGCGCTCCGGATTCGCTTCGACTGATTTTGCCCTCTCAGCTTGCCGTAGTTAGATGACGTGATACAGTACCGCTCCAGAGCAGGAACAGAACCGAGTCCCCCTCAAATGAACTCACAGTGTCAGAGCGGCTCTGCACAGTGTACAAAGAAAAGAACCGAGTCCCCTTCAAATTAACTCACAGTGTCAGAGCGGCTCTGCACAGTGTGCAAAGAAAAAGAACCGAGTCCCTTTCAAATGAACTTACAGTGTCAGAGCGGCTCTGCACGGTGTGCACAGAAAATGAACTTAGTCCCCTTCAAATGAACTAAGAACCGAGTCCCCTCAAATGAACTCAGTGTGAACATCCAAAGAGTCCCTTTCTATCGGTCCACTTTTTGGACCACTTCTAGAGGACAGAGTTTGGTTCCTTTGGGGACTATATGTGAAAACACCCTTAAAGAAAGTATCAAAACAGTCTCCTGGTTTCTTGTACACAAAAACGTGCATTAAGTTTGGTTGCTGCGGTCCTGCACTAACATTAGCAACTCTGTGTACTTAGCACTGTGCTGCATCTTCAGATGTTTAATCAAATTGCTAGTGTTAAAAGAGGTACTTTCCTTTCCACCCCTCGACACCGTAGCAGTACAGATCTTACAGGACCCTCGACTCCTGTTGATATCTTGTATCTTAAAATATTTCCAAATCGCTGATATTGCTTACTCGTCCTACTGAAAAAAATCTAATAACGAGTGGATAGAATATCTGATGCCAAGTTTTCAGCTCGTTGTCTCCCCCTAGACATTGAAGTCAGGCAGGACAACAAATCACATCCGCCCATGGTGATCAGTTGATGTAGTGGAATAGGATATTGTTCAGTGGTATCGGTGCATGGTATTGGCAGTTCGTGTACGAATACGAGTACGAGTATTTTAGCGAAGTATCGGCCCGATACCTGATACTGGTATCCGTATCGGTGCAACCCTAGTCCTCCCCCCCAAAAATTACTGGAGTATATGCCATTTTCTGTAGCATGGTGCCTTTTATTGCCTCTATCCAGTAACCTGACAACACTACAAAAGACGGTTATTATAACGCGTTTCTAGTGGCGTAAGCAGTAAAGCGAATAGCTAGTATTCTTTGACGCAAACGACCCGAGTTCACGTCCGCCTGATGCCGAAATGAGTCTTTTGCTTTTTCACATCTCATTTTACATCCTAAAGGCATTTGTTTTCAATTAAAATAAAAAGGAAGGAAATAATCTAAAAGTTTGAATTAATTATCGAGTAGCCTTAGGTGTATCTGAGCAGCAGATTCAACATATTCTCCAAATTGTTCCCAAAAAGATTGGAGCTGACCAGTGTTCTCATTCCTTAAATCCAAATACAGCAACAAGTGCAGAGACACTGATGAGATGAGAGAGCATGATGACGAAAGAAGTTGAATTTGTAGTTTAATAATAATAATAAGTAAAACTCCTTAAAAATATTGTTGTTAGTGTGGTTTTTAAACTTTTGAACTCTCTCTGTGTGTGAGTGTGTTTGTGTGTGTGTGAAAACAGCATACATAAACTTGATAAGCAATTTGACAACATTGTAGTAAATATTTTTTAGTGCATCAGAAGTGTGCACATTGCACTAGGCTGGCTACGGGCCTGAAGATGGAGGTGAGAACATCAGCCAGCTCGTTGGCACATGCTTTAAGGGCACGCCCCAGGGGGTTGATCTTCCTCAGTGCAGATTGACAGACCAGATCAGACAGGAGTCCCTGTGGACTATTATGTTTGTAGATGATATTGTGGTCTGTAGTGAGAGTAGAGAGCAGGTTACAGAGAGATGGAGATGTGCTCTGGAAAAGAAAGGAATGAAGGTCAGTAGGACTAAGGCAGAAGACCTGTGCGTGAATGAGATGGAGGACAGTGGAATGATCAGGTTGAAGGGAGTAAAGCTGGTGAAGGTGGAGGAGTCCAAATACTTGATTGTGTTGGTTTGGACATGTGCTGAGGAGAGATTCTGAGTAAACTGGGATAAGGATGCTGAGGCTGGAGCTTCCAGGGAAGAGGAAAAGAGGAAGGCCTAGTAGGAGGTTTATGGATATGGTGAGAAAGGACATGCAGGCAGGTGGTGTGAGAGAGGAAGATGCAGAAGATAGAAAGAAATGGAGATGGTTGAAGAAGAAAAAAGGAAATCCCATGTGTAATCTGCAATAGATATATTGACATACCGGTCAAAAGTTTTAGAACACCCAAGCGTTTCAAGCTTTTTTCTTGAAATTCAAACAGTTCAAGTCCAGTGAATAGCAATAAATGGTACAAAGGACAGTGCTGAACTGCAAGAGGTTAAAAAAAAGTGAGGTTACCCAGAAGTGGGAAATAATTCTGTAGTGCCATGCAGTACCCTCTGGTATGTGCCTAGTTGGTCGGGTTCATCCTACAGCAAGATAGTGACCCAAAACATAAGTCCAAGCTATGCCAGAACTACCTTAGAAAAACGAACAAGATGGTAAGCTGAAAAAAACACGGAGTGGCCAGAAGTCTCCAGACTTAAACCCCATCTAGCTGCTTTAGGATGAACTGGACAGGAGAGTGAGAGCAAAGCAACCTATAAGTGCTGCACACTTATGAGAACTTCTGCAACATAGTTGGGAAGAACTTTCTGCAGAATAAACAATGAGACATTGAACCGCTTGAATTTCAATACAAAAAAACAGAAAAATTGGGGTGTTCTAAAACTTTTGACCAGTAGTGTATATAGCATGATGTAGAAATGCATGTAGCATTTTCAGAGTGATTTCTTCAATAAATTGTTCTGACACAGAGCCGATCTATGATAAACCCATAGGTCAGACTGCTGCTTTGTCAGTAATTCATCTAGGACTTCCAGAAGACCTAGAGTGACATTTTCTCTCACAAAAGTGGTCCCACCCTTTTTATGTTAGTGGCTAATCTGACATGGCAGGACTAGCACCTGAAGGCCTAACAAATGGGAATGCTCATACACATACATCTACATAGATCTCCAGAAAAAAATCTCATTGGATAATCCAAAACCAACCAATGAAAGAGAGTAATTATGATTATATTGAATGAGCATGACAGATGTGTATTTTTTCTAAGTTTAAAGAAACCATCAAGGCCTCTTCTGACAGATTTCTCTTTGAAAGTGTACTATTGAAGATGGTGGAGTTAGTGGAATGACACAGCAGAAAATGGTTAAGGCTCACTGAGTGTCCTATAAAGCAGGACAATGAGTCAATGTCCTGCCAAAGCTATTTCCTTTAAAAGAAAAAATATGAACCCTTTTGTTAAGAAAAACTTTAAATATAAAAGAGCTTGGCAAAATACTTTAAAGGGGACATATTATGCAAAGCTCACTTAAGTTATAATAGGTCTATGGGCTATACAAAACATGTTCATGAAGTTCTTTGCACAAAATCACTCTCACATAAAGAGATCTCACCAGCTTTATTCTTGACCGTTTCAGTCCCTTTCAAAATGTACAGTTTAAGGGCTCTGTCACTTTTATGCAAATAAGCTGTTGCTGGCCACGCCCCACCCATCCCATGCTGACATTTAACACATGTGAAACAGAGGTGCTATCCAGCCCTATATGTTCGACCCCGAGTCCGACCCAGAGCAAGATGAACACAACACTTCATGTGTGACTTGCCTTTGAATGTAGCCTTAGCGCTCGGCGTCTTAAAACCAGCAGACAAAAATGGCAGATCTTCAACTAATCTAGTGGGCGGGTGCTCGACAGATGAGTGGTGGTTCTAGGCATATTTCCCTATTCTGACATCACAATAGGGCTCGTAGTAGCATATGATTCCTGACACCAAAATCTTTCAATTGATTCACAGAAAACGGGTGTTTTTTTCATGCTTGGATTGTTAATAGGAGCAGTAGAGACCCAAATGGAAATACAAAACGATGCAAAAAGTGAGTTTTGCATAATATGTCCCCTTTAAAGGAGAGTGGTGATAGTTGTGGGTCAGTAAATGTATGCTGTAGTTAATGGTTTTATACTACAAGTTGTCATTATGCTCATCTAAATTGAGATAGACACACACACACACACACACACACACACACACACACATACGCAAGAGGAAAAAACACTCTGGATCAGGTCTACAGTAATACCCCAGATGCCTACAAAGCCTCTGATCTGTAGTAAAAACAGTCCTGTTGTGGTCTGAGGAAGACACCGCAGCCCTACAAAGGGGACAGACCTGGAGGGCCACACATCTGATATACTGTCCTGCATCAACTTCTGCACGGACTGTGTTACCACTACATAGTCTATCAAAGTGTTCCCAACAAGAAACCATGGCTCAGCAGTGAGGTGCGGACCCTGCTTAGAGCTCACAATGTTGCCCTCAAGTCAAATGATCAGGAGGCTTACAGACAAGCATGTCAGTTCCTGATGAAAGGCATCAAAAAGGCAAAGCCCAAGCACAAGCAGCGCATCGAGGAGCACTTTAACAGCGACAACTCCAGGAACATGTGGCAGGGGATCAAGACTCTCACCGGCTACAAAGACAACCATACATCTGCAGACACCTCAGACAGCACTGCACATAACACCCTGAACCAGTTCTTCGCCTGCTTTGACCATCACAACCGTGAGGTGCACAAATACCCTGCACTTCCAGAGAGTCGACGCCCCCATACAGCTGCTGCAGCATCAGGTCAGAACTACCCTGCGCAGAGTCAATGCAAGGAAAGCAGCTGGCCCTGATGGTGTCACAGGTCATGCTTAAGCCATGCGCAGACCAGCTAATGGAGGTTTTCACCATCATCTTCAACCTCACTACTGCAGTCCCCACCTGCCTTAAGTCAGCTACCATCATTCCAGTGCCCTAAAAGAACACAGTGAACTGCCTGAACGATTACCGCCCAGTGGCTCTAACTCCCATCATCACCAAATGTTTTGAAGGACTCATCCTCTTACACATTAAGGCTGCCGTCCCTGTAGACCTCAATCCACACCATTTCGCGTACAAGGAAAACAGGTCTACAGAGGACGCAATAAAAACAGCTCTCCACACAGCCCTCACACACCTGAACCTGCTTCGCTTTTAATACTGTAAGACCCCATAAACTAGTTCAGAAGCTGAGCGACCTGGGCCTCTGCAACTCACTGTGCACATGGATACTGGGCTTCCTCTGCGACAGACCTCAGAATGTCAGGATGGGAGACCACACCTCCTCCACTCTCATCCTAAACACAGGTACACCGCAGGGGTGCGTCCCCAGCCCCATCCTCTACTCCCTTTACACACATAACTGTTCCCCCACTCACACCAGCAACACCATAGTTAAATTTGCTGATGACACCACAATCTGATCACAAATAACAACGAAGCAGCCTACAGAGAGGAGGTCCAGCACTTGAAGCAATGGTGTGACAGCAATAACCTGGACCTGAACACAGCCAAGACCAAGGACTTCAGAACAGCGAAGCAGTCTGAGCACTCCGCCCTCTACATTAAAGGAGAAGAGGTAGAGAGGGTGGAGAGTTTCTTGGGGTCCACATCTCTGCTGACCTCACCTGGTCCACAAACATCTCTCACCAGGTGGGGAAGGCACAACAAAGGATTGTACTTCCTCAGGAAGTTGCGTCAGGCCCACCTCCCCCAAACCCTGCTGACTAACTTCTACCGCTCCACCATTGAGAGTCTCCTGACCTACTGCTGTACAGTGTGGTACAGCTGCTGCACAGCGGCAGCCAGGAAGAACCTGCAACGGGTGGTGAGAATGGCAGAGCGGGTGATTGGGACCACGCTACCCCCCCTCAGAGACATTTACACTGGCAGACTCCAATGGAAAGCCAGTAACATCATTAAAGACCCCTCACACCCCAGACACTCACTTTTCTCCCCCCTGCCCTCTGGAAGACGCTACAGGACACTCAGGTCAAAGACCAAAAGACTCAAAAAAAGCTTTTATCCTCAGGCAGTAAACTATTCTCTCCCCCAATTCACTTACATGATTGCAATATGACTATTCATGACACTGTGCAATATCCACTTACATGCAATATAACTGTGAACTACTGCTGCATTTTGTATTGTATATAGTGGGGTTTTTTTTTTGTTTTCTTTTTCATTCCACTGTATTGTTTACATTTTACATTTACACTTAAAGTTTTCTATTTATTTAATTTCTTAATTATTATGCTGCCACAAAGAGCTACCAAACTGTTTTTCATTGTTTCTGTAACAGTGACAATAAAGACTATTCTATTCTATTCTATTCTATTCTATTTGTGGATACAGAAAAAAATGTTTTAATAATACAAAATAACATTTTGATTACGAGGATGTTGTATGAAGTCTATTTTGAGTATTTTATTTGTATGAAGTCACATTTATGTGTATTTTATCACACTTAATTGATATGTGATCTGATTCCAATATTGATAAGTACAGGACAAATTAGGCATGGATGCAACCCTGCCTACCCACTATACTTCATGACTGAAAGGGTAATGATTTTTACTGCTAGCCCCTAATGTTGGCTATCCAATGTAATTACATTTAGCAATTAAGCAATTTTTAACCCTTACAAGGCATACAAGGGGACTTCCTGCCCCTTTTCTGAGAGGACGAAAAGGGGCAGGAAGTCCCTTTTCCCATTTATACTATTTAATTTGTACAATTTAATGTAAATGAACAGATTGCTTGGATATATTCTCAGAAAAATAATCCAAAGAATGCAAATGCATCCATATGGAATTTCAGAATTAGCCAGTGCACAGCCATTTGGTAAGTGTGCAGTGATTATATCTGGGACCATGCTTTGGTCAGGTGACAGATAAAAGTGGCACATCTTACCCTAGTGGGCCCCTTCTAGTCTCAGATAGAGAAAAAAGGGGATTTTTCTGCTGGATTGAACAAAAGTACTGGGTCCCCATGCTGGCATTGGGTGAGACCTCTGTCTTAACTCATAAAGTTTTAGCATCTGAAAGGAAGTTTCACAGTGCTGATATACAATGCACTCAGCAATCATACAAAAATGCCCTCCATGGCTTTCCTTATCTTTGTGATTTCTGAGATCATGTTACTGTTGATCAGACTTGATCAAATCCTACTTTCCCTTGTTTGATCTGAAATGATTTCATAAATGGTCTTTTTTGTTGTTAACCAAATGCTAATTTTAATTCTATATGTGCTTTAGTTATCTAATATGTGAGCAATATGCTTTGGACAGACATGGGCAGTATTTTAATGAACATGTCTGCTTTTGCAGGGGTTTCACTCTAAATAAGCACCCAAGGCCACCTGGTAGATGCAGATTATTTGAACCTACTTTGAAACTCATGATTATTTTTGTCTTCTTTTTGCTCTTCCTCGTGCAGGCATCTCAAATCCTCAGGAAAAAACATGCCTATCGATTATGGTGAGTTCAATCAAGACTCCCTGCTCTGTTACCGGCTTCATGCAAATCACTAAAATAGCAAGTGAGCACTTGAAGCTTGATCTGCCTGCCACTATTTTTAGTGTGGTCCTTCCCCCTGACCTAAACAGAGCAGAGGGCTGACAAATTAGCATGTGTCTGACACAGCGCGCATCGCCTTGAAATCAATATCGACTTTTGCTTCACCCTGACAACTTGGGCCACGTTTTTGAGGGAGACTGTCAGTTGTATATGGGCAGCTCAACACCCCTGTCAATCACTTATAATGTTGCGACAAGGGGGGAAGTAAACGCAATATCCTCACTCAGAGAGGCAGCATGATCCGTGTCTAAACTAATTCATATTTATGGCGCTTCATCTCCTCCCTGTTTATATGGACTCATTTTCAGCATCAGGTTTTTTGTGTGCTCTTCCGGAAGCTGTGAGTCACCAGTAATGTCACAGCTCCACTTTTGCAGGGGATGTCTAATGTGTGAGAGTGGGTTGTCTTTCAACAAGTTGGAGAGAAAGTGTGTGGTGGTGGTGAGAAGCAAGGCATTACCTACCTTGAAGAAAAGAGTTTTGAGAATATTTTGTACCCGCAGAATTCATAATCTCACATCCTTTCAGAACTCCCTGAGGAGATACAAAAGAGACCTCCTCTTCTGCACCCCAAAGGCACTTAGGCAAGTGTTAGGTCATATAAAAGTTGCTGATACAGACTTGTTTCTGAACTCTGTTCATTAAAGAAAGAGCAAGAGTGTTAGCAGGCTGTTCTTCCAATGGCATCACCTTTAGTCTTCACGTACACCCACCTGTCAAAATCAGCCTAATGCAGTAAGGATGATTTATACACATGCCTTATTTCACAGCACAGGAGGAACCTGGAAGGCAGTGCTGCTATTACATTGACTGTAGATCCATGCTGCAAATTACATCTCTCTAATAAAACGATAATATTGAAGCTATCCAACATGTGTAATTGGCAGGTGCTTCACAGCAGTGCTCTTTGCTGCTGTGTAATACGCTGGTAGGACTAGAACAGAGCCTAGCCTTTTAACAAAAAACAGAATAAACCTCCCTTTTCGTCCATTTTCTCAGCTCGAAAGGACATATGTGATACACTGGATGAAATAAAAACAGTAGGGCCTCCCACCCAGGCTTCTTGCACTGGAGACGTTTTCTCCACAGATTAATGCTATCACCTCAACAGCAATACGTGCCATGTTACTTTGAACAAACCATTGGTTCTAAATCACAGCTGCTGCATTGATATTGCCAACTGATGTGAAATAATAACATTGTGTTTGTTATCTTCATCTTTCATGTTGAGCAACACCCTCTGCTTTTCTTCTTCTTGTACAGGAAAAAAGTAACAGAATACAGGTTACATAGTCAGGATACCAGAACAGATATTTCATTATTTCTTACAAAAAAGTACATATTCATTCTTATTAATGTGCTGGAAGAATCCAAAACCTATTCATTTTCTCCTGCACTTTTAAAAATGAGGAGACCACACAATTTACACTTCCCTCAGATATAGATGATCAGTCAAGACATGTTTGGAATTTTGCTTCTGAAGAAATGGAGAGTGCAGCTAACAAATACTAGAATATAGGCAATAATGAAATCACCCAAAACTTTCTTAAGCCACTCAAACTTCTGTGACTACAAGCTATAAAAAGATGCAGCTGAATGCTGCAGGAAGGCTATTTAGACTACAGCGTCTGTTTCCATAAACCACCACAAGAGTAGGAGTGATGATCTAGAATCCGTTTTTGCAGCTGCAACTCCAGTACTAAACTAAAGAAGCAAAATTTGCACTCCAAGCATGTCTTTGCTGATCGATTACATCTGAAATTCTTGCTGGCTGCACTGTATGCTGTCCTGTCCTATAATATCGCAGTACTTGCCTTTGTGTTTCTCAGTCTCGCACTTTCTGTGTAGTCCTGTCTTGTTTGCATTTGTTATACACTGTGTTGTCTCTTGTGTTGCACCATGGTCTTGGAGAAACATTGTTTCATCTCACTGTGAACACGCTTGAAATGACAATACACATACTTGACTTGAAAATTGTGTTTTCCAAACTAATCCTCTAAACGCTCATAGAAATAATGAGGCAGTATTAGTGTTTTGACTACTTACTGACTTTGTAACTCAGAGTAAGCAATCGTATTTGAGAGAAAATGTACAGCTCTGTAAAAAAAGAGACCACTGCAATTTATTTTTAAATCAGCATCTCTATAAGTATGACAACCATTACATGTCACTGTCTGTTAAATTCCTACGCAAGCACCTCATTGTACCGATTAGGTGATCACATAAATCAAATCTGACCAGTTAAATGGCAAAACACTACTAGAAGTACATCAAAGGTAATTATTGCCATTTTGCTTAAAGGTGAACAAGAGATTTGTTTTTCTTTGAATTATTCTGTAAACACTGCATCATTTCTCTTATTTTGATGCATTTTAATTTCCTTTAAAATTGTGCTTTAAAGAACAATATTTTTATTTGGAAATTAAGAGAAATATGGTCAGCAGTTCTTAACAACTAAGGCAAAGCTGTTCAGTCCAATACCTGAGAAAACCTAAAAAATATAAAATCTTACTTTTTCCAGAGCTGTATATAGGACAAATGTCAGCATTAGAACAATTGTGTTTATCTAAATTAAGATTTCCAAAAACGTCACACCTTTTTCCCAGCAGGAAGAAACAACTAGGAGGGCCTGGAATTGCTTATTTGGGCAAGCTGCCAGCTACATTATGACGTACAACCTCTTGTTTTCCTCTTGTTTTTATTTGAATACTTGTCAATAGCTTTAAAATGACAAAATCCAAAGGTATATGAAAACAATCAGATAACTTTAATTTAATACAGTAATCCTTTGGATTACTATATTAAAGTACATTTTGTGGCAGGCAAGCTAATTAGTAGTCTGTACCAGAAAACCTTTTTTAAAGAATCATTCCCAAACCTGAAACTGGGTGCTTCCTAATCCGGAAAGCTCCTACTGTTCCTCAGATTCTGTCCTGTACCACTGACTGTTTCACCCTGTTGAGAAGTCCCTGGATTTTCCCCCTCTAACCCTGGGGAGACTGAGAGCATGTGTCAACATTGCCTCTCTCTCTCTCTCTCTCTCTCTCTCTCTCCAACAGTCCTATCCCAATTAATACAATGCAGCAATCAGTGGCCTCATTAGTATCTCCCTGACATTTGGTTCGACTTTAACCAAGGCGAGTTTAAGTGCTTGTCTCCCTCTCAATCTACAAAGAAACGGATGTTAAAGTGAAATTAAAGCTTGATAGTTAAACTAAGCTAATAAGGCAAGGATCGCGCTAATATGCTGCTGAATGACACATACTAGAAAAGTGTAGTCTTGTTAGATATGCACAAAAAAATCTAACACTGTGAGAAAATGTGTTGAGGAAGTGCTGAAAAAAAGATTTTATCATGAAGCCACTTGAATTTTTGTCCTCTAAATCAAATTGCATACACAGATATACCAATATGAATGTGATAAGTCAACTTTAAAGGGCTGAAATTGCAAAGCTGGAATGCAAATGATTTGTGACTCACTCCATGGGTTTGTATCACTTGCTCTTTCTTGTTGGAGGAGGAGGAGGGATCAGTGCTGTATTAGACGGACTTTCTTGTTCAGTTGTTTTTAATACATGATTTTCCTGGTGCTGACTCATCGGGAGAAAAAATAGATCAAGTTTAGCAGTAAAAAAATATTTCCAAATGTATACTTAGCTACGTCTAGATAGAGGCCTGGCGATGAATCAATGTACAAACCCGGCACACAAACCTAAAAACTAATCTGGTACATCTAAATGTGTAGTTTAAAGGCAGTGTGTATTGTAAAATGTAAATTAATGTAAATTTTGTTTCTCTTCCTCATGCTTATGTATTGGGGGGCTGTGGGGCACCCAAAACTGAGGAGGAGTTTGTGAAATACTGAGTGTAGATATCACTTGTGTGGCAGATTACATATTGAGCAGCTCTGCTAGTGTCATCACTAAGGTACCCTTGAGCAAGGGACCTTCCCCACACACTGCTCCCCAGGCGGGTGGCAGGCCTGCTTCACTTGGTGAATAGGTTAAATGCAGAGAAAGAATTTCACATTGTTCTCACTGTGTGCTGTGCTGTGGTGTGTTCACGTGTGACTAAGGGGCCACTTTACTTTGCTTTACTTCACTCTCAAAGGCCAGTTTTGCAGATACTTTCTGTTTGAGTCCCAAAAGATGTGTTGTTGAAAGACTTCTTTTAACAATGACAGTTGATACAGTGGTTAGATAGAGGCATGAATTGCAGACATAGGCTGAAAGAAATAATTATACGGATAAATTCTCAGGGCCTGATGTACTATGCCTTTTGTGTTAGTTTTAGGTGCAAATTATATGCATTCCATATTCAGTGCAAAATGCACTTTTATCACTTTTATTATTACATGTATATGTATTTTAGTCATACAAAATGTAGGACGATCTTGCATAATGGCTAATTACATATTCTGGTCCAATTACTGAAGTTTGTGCAGATCACAATGACCAGTTCTGCACCAGTTTACACCACAGTGTAAATTTGTGTTAGAATCTCAAATTATGTGTTTTACAGTGGCAGCAGACATTGCTGTTAGCTGAAGCCACAAGCTTTAAACATGTGCTGATGGAATGACGATCATCACAACAGTGTATTCTCTTAGATCAGATGTTCATGAGTGAGAAGACACAGAACAAAATATGTTGTCGCGTTGTCTTATTTGGGCCAATATATATATATATAGACTCTATGCTTCGCTAGCATGCAGTTAGTGGGCAGGGGCTCAGCTTCTTTGCTTCTTCTCTTTGTCTTCAGTCCCACACATAGCTTCACTAATGAGCTCACCACTTTAACAAAGAAGGGCCCTAATTAGTGAAATCAGGCAGGGTTGGAACAAACATGTGCAGACATTACAGTCTTTGAAGAATGAAGTTAAGTATTGGGCCATTATATTATTTTATTGGAAAAATATTATGCTACATCTACTAATTTCCTTTACTCCCACCCTCATGTCTTTAACTCAACAGCTAGACTATTCTGCATTATTCTATGTTGTTACTGAATAATGTACCTTAGGGACTGATGTTTTTCATAAATTTTATGTTATGTCAATAATGCCATCGCTTTCTTTTACAAAATTTATTGCATTTCCTCACAACGGCCAAATGCACACAAATTCTTATCATCAGGGCTGCCTTGCAAAAGTCCACTGATGGTTTTAAGACGCTGCATGGTGTGTTTGATTTCCTCTGAGCACTATTCGACTTGTCATGGGTCTCAGTGGTTGGCAGTGCCAGTCATAAACGCTGACCTTTCCATGTACCTCTCAATATTTCCCTCACACCTTTAGTTTCCTTGTCATGCCTGTGAACCTCTGAAAAGGCATCTATTATTTATGTAACCATTGCAGGGAGACTGCTTTATACATCAGATTTCTTTTGATTTCTTTAGCTCGTGGTGTTACTGATCAATCCCTAATCTGTGCGCTATTTCTTTCACTAGATTTTTGTGCTCTTGGTGTTTCACGTAAAACCATAAGAAATGTTGCATAATGTGGTTTTACTGGATGCAGTAATACAAAGATAGCCTCAGTTTTCTCTAGAAAGGCTTCATGAGACAACTGGGTCTGGTAATGAAAGGCTGATATGACAATAAATGTCCATTTAAAATATTACAGCAAGCGCCAGTACTCATTTGAACCTTTTGAACCCTTGGCTTTATTCAGTTACGGGAATATTCCAGTGTTTCTGTGACCTACCTCTCTACCTGCTTCATGTGTGCCACATGGTGAATTACCATCGACACAACCCTCTACGAAAACAAAGCACTGCTTCAGCACCTGTCCTTTGGCCTCTGATGGAATAACAAACATACAGAGTGTATTTTGAACATGTTTTCTGTAAAATAGTTATTGTCTGTGGCAAAGAGATCATATGATACACCTGCAACAGATAAGCGACGGCATTCCTGGAGTGGTACTTTAGGGCAGACAGCCGTATCACACCCCCATTTGCTGGAGTACGAAGCTGGGGATCTTCGCCTTCCTGTTGTCATCTCTGCTTTGGTCTCTCCCACTGTCATAATCAGTTTCATCTGTCAATAACTTCCTTTCTAAACCCAGCCTGACCTGAAACGCTTTGTCCATTCACCATCGTGCTTAGCGTGACTAGCACGTGGTGCTACAGCATGGCTCTCTCTCTCTCCCTCGCAGCATTATGAGTAACAGCAAGTATCTGGCTGTGCTCCTGATAGCTGGAGATGTCATGGAGAAAACTTGAGCTTCTATAATAAAATATAATAAGACAACTAAACAACAGAAAATGATATAGACAGTTTCCTTTATCACATAGGAGTTATCACCCTTAGGAGTTATCACAAACCCCAGGAATGTGGTTGAGCACTGGTGGAAAGCGCATTTTTATAAACTTACAGTGTAGTTGGTGGGCCAGCAATCTCTGAAGAACCGCTCTCACATGCTGTATGTGTTCTTCCGAGGTCCTGGAGTAGATCAAGATGACATCAAGATATGCATATTCCCAGCGGCCCAGCATGTCCCGCAGCACGTCATTGATGAACTGTTGGAAAACAGAGGGACTATTGCATAAGTCGAAGGGCATCACCAGGGTCTCGTAATAGCCAGTAGCTAATATTAAAATGATGGTATCACCCAAATTAACTACTTATTTTCAATGATTTAAAACCCTCATCTGTTTGGTTGAAGTCATTAGATTCACACATCTCCAAATTTTTATGGAAAGACAAATCACCACCAATCAGTTTAAAAACCTACAGAAACCAAAAATATGTAGAGGTTTAGATCTGCCAAATTTTTAATATTACTGATTGCAATATATTTTGAAATGGACCAACCCCAGCCCATTAGACAAACTATTGTAAAATGTGGAACAAACGTTCTGTGATAGCATAGGAATCTCTGACTTGCCATTTATCAGCTCCAGCATCAAACGCCATAAGTGTTTCCAAAACATCAACATCAATACCTCTCTGACAGCCTGGTGGGATTTTCTTAAAATAACCAAGTCTTCGCTTACCCCATGCAAACGCACACCTATCTGAAAGAACCCTGAAAACCCTGAAAAAAAAATGATACATTTCACATTATGCAAGGATAAAGGCATAAGATATCTGGAGCACATTATCCAAGGCGGAAACTCTGTTCCATTTCAAAACGACAGTACATTTCACAGTACAGTAATCGTAGTACATTTCTCAAAAATCAACAAACTAAATCCACAATACTGGCTAAATAGATACAAGAGGAATTAAACTTGCAATAACCATAAAGGTAATCGAATTTATGAAGCTCTCCGCCCCTAAATTACTATTGAAGATATATAGATCATTGTTGAATACAGACGATTCAATCTCCTTCCCAACTTCAAAATGGGAAATAGATTTAGCCATTAACACTACACTAAAATATCTGGACACAAATATGTTTAAGCACTTTTAGAATGACAAAAAACTCAAATCCACAACTTATACAATACAAAACTCTTCATAGAACACAATATACAGGAAAAATGATGTTAAAGATGGGTCTCTTAAGTTTTAACATCTGTTCTCACTGCACAGATAATGCACTAGATGACTACATGCATGCCATGTTGGGGTGCACTCCTGTTCGGATGTTCTGACAGAGGGTATGCGAAGACTTATCATTATGTTTAGGGATTAATATTCAAGTTTCCATGAAACTGTGTTTGTTAGAAGACTTAAGCAATATGGAGCTTAAGCGATAAGCAATCTAGAAGGGAATTCAGCACATGTGGTCCTCACTGCCTTGTGCATTGCCAAAAAAACTATTCTCATAAATTGGAAATCCAAAAATAATCTGAGTATTAATCACTACAGGTGTCTCTTGTTGGATCACATTAGCATGGAGAGAATGTCTGCCTCCTCCAGGGACCAATTGGCCAATTTTAACTCTCTCTGGTCTCCAGTAATTGACTCCATCACATAGTGGGGTCTGGGGGTCGCGACTTTGCTGTCCTGTGTGCCCTTTGGGTGGTGAGGGGGCTTGGGGGGGCTTGGGGGCGCTGTGGAGCTCCGGTGGTCCCGGGGGATTGGGGTGCTGTGGTCGCCAGTGCAGGGTGGCTGTGGGTCGGCTCTGACCTGACAGAGCTGCAGGGCACGGTGGGCTGCCTGATGGCTGTGGGTGGGGCTGCCAGCGGCCCCTGTTGGTCTTGTCTGCACTGGGGGGGTCTGCATCCCGCCAGGCACGGCACCTCCTCGGGGGCTGGGTTGGCACCGGCTGACACCTTTGGGGCCCGGTGCGTACGGAGGGAATGTTACGGATAGGTTGGAGGAGGGATGGCGATCTGGGTGGGGTGGATGGGTAGGTAGCGGTCAGGGGCTACCTTGTCCTGTGAGAGTGGGTTTATGTTTGGGTATGCTTGGCACATTGACAGGGCCACACACGGATGAGGCCCTAGCCGCCCTCCGGGCCGGGTGGAGCGGGCACTGTCTCTGGGAGAGCGGTGGTACCTCGGGACCTAGCACCCATTGACGGTAAAAAATACACTGTTTTACCCGACGACATATCGACAGGGGATACATGTATGTATATATGTGTGTGCGTATGTATGTATGTGTATATGTTTATATGTATTTATGTTACTTTTTATGTTACTTAGAATGTATGGATTTTTTTTGGCCCCCCACCACTTCATATGAACAAAGAGGGGTGAGTGTCCACTACGTAGCTGCCCTCCCCTCTATTTTAATCATACTTTAGACAGTGAGGGTTCAGGGGACATGTGAAGGCGGACCATAATCTTTGGAGGTTGTAGCCCCATCCCACGTATGTCCCCCTAGATTTTAATTGCACTATAGTCTCATTCATAACACTCAAGGTGAGGGGAAAGGCATTCATAAAATATATGTATGAGTGTTTGTGAGTGTATGCGTATGTACAGTATATGTGTGTGTGTGTGTATATATATACAAGTGTCTGTGTATATATGTATGTGTTAGGGTGTATATATGTATATGTGTATATCTGTATATTTTTAGTATTAAAATAGTAATAATAAAATGGCATTGCGTGGTGTGGGCTTCTCCAGGGGCCTGCAGGTGGCTTCTGGACACACAGGGCTTGGGTCACACACTCTCTTCTGATCTCTTCTTTGTCCCTCCCTTTTTCTTTCTCTCTGTTATCTCCATTCTACTTCTCTTTCTTTTCTTTTCTCTCTTCTCTCCCCCTGTCTAATCTTAATTATGAAAAAAATTAAATGAATAAATAATCAAATAAAGACACATTTTCAAGTAACAAGAGGGTCTTATACTGAGCCGTTAAAGCTCCTCTGCCATGTTGGGGTGCACTCTTGGCAAAACAAAAGGTATCTGGCACATCATAGCATAGCATCATAGACACAACAGGGAAAAAAAGATTATAAACGCTCCGTAGGTCCAGCTTAGCGATAAAAGAAGCATCAGAGAGGGTGTCCATGGCGGTATTAGTGAGTGGAAGAGGGTGCCTATTCTTCACCGTAATGCGATTTAGCCCCCAATAATTGACACACAGGCAGAGACCCCCAGGAGGTCTATGGCCAGGTCATATGGCTGATGAGGAGACAGTTGAGTAGCGCGTTTTTTTACTAAAGACCACCGCCAGATCGCGGTACAGGACGGAAATGGCCTCCAGGTCAACATCAGAGGCCTCATATTCCCCGGAACATGTTCCAGCCGTTGTCTGGAGACAAAGCTCCTGATAGGTGGCCCCACTGGAGAATGCGATTTTGTTTCCATGAAATGAGTGGGTCATGACGCAGGAGCCAGGGGTGTGTCCATGAAGTAGGGGAGGAGAAGTAAGGGTTGTGATATATAGCTGAATTCCTTTAGATGGAGAAGACAAGTGGCCTGATGGTGTTTGGGGAAGGCGCAATGAGCACACAGATCTTCACAATAGCGCCTGCTCTCTCTTCTGGAATCAGAGAGGCATGCCCTAACTGCATGGGTTCCCCTCCAGTTCCCGAGTGGTCCACAGGAGGTGGTGGATAACTGACTGACAAAGACTCCCCAGTCGTTGGTGCGGAAAATGTGTGAGTGATGGGTGGTTGGGTGTGAGGAGCTGGCCTCGAACAGGTTCGTCCTTCATCCGAGGAGCCAGCCTCTCATAGTGGTCCGGAGCGCAGGATCTCCCCAGCTTGTTTGGACAGCCAAGGTCTGGAATTCAGCCGCATAGCGGATCACAGACCTATCACCTTGCCGGAGATGGTACAGGCAGGAGTTGGTCTCCACCTCACTGTATTGAAAAGTGGCCCTGAGTTGGTGTGTAAACTCCAGATAAGAGTGAGCTATTTCCATATCTGCCCTAAGGACCGCAGTGGCCCACTAATGTTAGACTAATGTTAGTCAAAAATACATCGCACTTCTCATCCCCACCATCACGCTTATCTGGTAATGATAGTTAGGGTTCTGTAGGTGAAAGGGAAGAGGAGGAAAAAGAGGTCCGGGCTGCAGCCTGTGGCACCTAATGAACGGCAGACAGCTCCTGATAGGCCTCCTCGAGTATTGTGAGCCACTGAGCAAGCTCTGCCCGAGCAGTGAAGGATTCGTGCAGGGCCTGTCTTAAGCCCATTACATCCTGATTCAGCCCAACCATCATAGAGACCTGCCAGGCCACGATGTCAGATAAGGCTGCAAACTCCGCTGGGTTCAGGGTGTTCAGCTCAGTCATTCTTTCACAAATAATGGCCAGCCATTACACCAGTGTAGCGTGGAGGATAAACCCAATTGCAGAGTAGCATGAGAAAGCAGGTAGTCCACACGTTTTGATCTGATAACGCCCCCTAGAAAAGTAAGGACTCCCACCGGAATCCACATTCTCATACACATACAGGATAGGTAAGATACTGGAGTACTCACGGTCCTGAAGAGATTAACTGGCAGGATGACTGGTGATGACTGAGCAGTTGCTACCTTCGTGACCTTGGCCTTTATACCCTGTGACTCAATAATTTCTGATTCCTCTTGCGTCACATGACCTGTGTGCATGACAGTTTCATTCTACATTTATGTACTAATAGAATCATTATAATCTGTAATTTTCTATTTGCAGTCATTTTTGTCAAGTTATCTGCCTCAAATACAATTTGAGGCATTAAGGCAATGAGGCATTTTGGATTTTTTATTTATTTTAACCTCAATCTTGAAGTTACACAACTTTCTCAGTCAATTTAGAATCATCTTCTGAACACATCTAAACATCTAATTTTTACATCGTTCTACCATTTATTTGAAAGCTTGTTATTGCACAGGACCGGCATATTAAATTCATATTATATAGCCATGTGCAAAGGTTTGAACACCCAGTGAAATGGATTGCTGCATTCATATTGTTCAATTAATCTTTCCCATGATGATAGTTTTACCCTTTATCTCATCAGTTAGTTTTAATAGCGCATTAACAAAAGATCTTATTAACATAACTTGTCAATTAATTAATAATAAATTGAACCACACATATAACCAAGGGTGTCTAAGCTTTTGCATACAGCTGCAACTGAAGAATGTGCCTAAAAAGAAAAGGGCAGAAACCAGAATGGAGATTTCTTATGTTTACAAGTTATTGTATGTATGTTTTACTGTATTGTCATTACGTTTTGACTATATTTCTTTATTAGTCTGATACAGTCTTAAGCTGACATGTGCTTGGCTAAAACCTCCAGGTAGCAGATTCCTCTCTGGGCATCTAATTATGGTAAATGCCATTGGGCGAGAGAGAGAGCCCCTTTCATCACTCTCCTCATAATAACATATGGGCCACTGACTGCTTGTTAGATGATCTTCTCATTACACTCAAGCAACCACATTGTCTCATATACTTCTGTATGGACATAGAGTTTTCATACAGCAAACTGCTTATTGTGTAATTAGGAGATAAACCAAGATGGCGGATAAACCAAGGTCGCAGCGGCCACTCCGGGTCCAACACTTTGGTGCAAAAGTGTGTTTTTTTTTCAAACGTTCACACTGAAGCTTGCCAAACATGTGCATCCGAACAGCTGGTATGCATGTTTATGACCACCAGACCCTGCACCAGATAAGAGAAGAGCATGTAACTTACCTCGGAGACGAGGTGCTGCTGCTACTCCGAGATCTCAGCTTGCTACGCGGACCAAGCCCTCAGACCACGGCACTGCCTGATGCCGCTGGCCGGGGGAAGCAACATTGCAAGCGTTGCACGAGAAAGCGAAAGCAGGGCAAGCGTGGGGGAGTCCATGCTAGGCTAAAAGCTAACGCTAACTGGCCGGCAATACCATCAATCTTTCTCGCCAACGTTCGCTCCTTGGACAATAAACTGGACCACATCCGACTCCAGCAAACCACCCAGCGTGAGTTCAGAGACTGTTGTGCTTATGTGTTT
>JBBIGA010000011.1:16357626-16368818 GCA_037576975.1 Alestes dentex
TGTGTGTGTGTGTGTGTGTGTGTGTGTGTGTGTGTGTGTGTGTGTGTGTGTGTGTGTGTGTGTGTGTGTGTAGATTAATATATTTTCCTATTTTTTTCGTTTTCAACAGATAACACTATATAGATGAAATAAAAATGACTGGTCCACAATCAAGGAAGAATGTAACTGTGCGATCTCAAGTGCTTTTTCATTTCTTTCTTTTTTTGTAGTACAAAAAAGAAAAAAAAGCAATGCTCTTAGTAAAATAATAATTTTAATGGCTTAACTTCATACATAAGTACATGTTGAAAGAAACACAGGCGCGATGCACTGGATTTAGTCGGTTATGGTGGGGTTGATTGTACAGAGGGGTAGGTAGGTGGGCGGGCATGTGGGGGTCAGGGTTTTTTTTAGGGGGGGATTTTTTTTCTCTCCTCTATCGACGCTACAAGTAAGCGAACCGACGTCCTTTGTTTCTAAATCTTTGTCTGTACCTTCTGCCCAGGACTGCGGCCAGATACTTCTTGACGGCCATTTGCTTTCGGTAGCGGCTGTAGCTGTCCGTGAAGATCCCGTCCGAGTGGCGCTTGGATAACGGCTCCTCTTCATCCTCCTCACTGCAAGCACACATGCGCGCGCACACACACAAACAAAAACACACGCACGCATACAATCTCGTTAGAGCTGGTTTCTGCCTGCTAATGGGGGTTTAACAAAGCCTAATATGACAGTAATGATCAGTCGTTAAATGTCTTGCACATTTTCGATCCTACAGCAACGAATTCACTTGAAAACGGAGCCCAGAAGCCTTTGGAGGAGCCTCATAAATGATGCATGTTAGAAATTAAGTGTGTACTTGCAGACCCCCGCCCTCCCCCGCGGCGTTTAACCGCACACGCTTCCAGGTCTATTGTTGTCTTTGCAAGTTTTAGCTTCTTTATTCGCTCACTGTCAAGCATGACGTTGCCCCATAGACAAAGATAACAAATACAGGGAGGGAAATGGAGAAAAAAGGTGAGGGCAGAACAGAAGAATGAAAGTGGAGACCACAAGAAGCCCACCTCTTGCTCAGTCCCTTTGTTAAAAAGGAAAGGAGGGAGGAAAAAAAGAAAACACATACACGGAAAAATAATAGCAAACACACACACACACACACACACACACACTTCTCCAAAATAACCAGGATGAGGGCAGGGAAAGCGCGGAGAGGAAAAGCCCTTACCCTACGCGCACTGCCATCAGAGAATGCAGATACTTTCGCGCTGATAACTGAACCAGGATGTCCCTCAAGGTTCTATCTAATAATCCATCTGCATCTGCATGCCTTTCCGTTCTGAGGTAAAACGCCACACACACACACGCACGCACACACACGCGCGCGCACACACACATACACATAGCATCAGTGAGCGAAGGGAAAGAGATGAGACACCACAGAAAACGGCCTCGTCGCGATGAAAAGTAACGAAACACAGCTAAGTTCATCGTCAGCCCATCTATCTGTCTGTCTGTCTGTGTGTATGTATGTATGTATGTCTGCCAGTCCGCCCGTCTGTGTCTCTTCTGTCTGTCTCTGCCTTCTGTCTGTCTCTGTCTGTCTATTTATCCAGCCAGCCGTCTAGCAGCCTATCAGACTATACGTCTCAAATCCACTTTGGCTACAACAAAAGAATAATAATAATAATAATAATAATAATAATAATAATAATAATAATAATAATAAAAATAACATTTAAAAGTAAAAAAGAAAACAAATGAAAAATATAAATAACGAACATTAACTCTGAGAAACAGAAAAAAAGCAGACAGGAGCAGGACTGAAGGCGGGATGAAGGGGCTCGGCCTGGGTCTCCCAACCATTTTTCACCTTTTCTCTGGTGGGTAGTAGAGTGTGTACATGTCGTCCGAGAGAGGAGGGGAGCTGCGGATGGAGAGCGGCTCCGCGTCGAAGGCAAGATCACCCAGCGAGTTCCCATCCTCATCAAACACGTCGCTTTCTAGTCTGAAATTAGGAGCACATTCCACGTTTTACATTCAAATTCCCATTCCCAGGCATATTTTATTAGTTTCAAATAAAATAATAACAACAGTAACAACAACAACAACAACAACAACAACAACAACAACAACAACAATAATAATAATAATAATAATAATAATAATAATAATAATAACAACAATACAAAAGCTAATTAGTCGAAAATGGCCCAGTATTATAATAACACTTGTAATACTTAATACTAAGTAATAATTTTCAATGATTTAAATTTCGTTATTTATTTTTTCTATCATTAATAAAACGTGAGACAATCGAAAAAAAGACTAAATAATTCGTGAAATAAAATGTATCATTTTATATTAAAATGAAATAAAGATATTTGTGGAATGTTATGAGATTGTAAATTTTCTTCTGCATGTGAGAAAACCGTTTTATTGTTTGTTTGTGTTTGTCGCTGTTTTTCAGCAGTTCGTTGAACCATTGCAGTGTAAAGAAGCAGATGAGGACAGAGCGCTCATCTCCACTTCTCGCTGACTCCGGTGATCTACGTTCAAACAACAACCCAACCAGGTAACGAGCGTCCCGCGGGTTTCTTTTACCCACCAGTTTCTCGAAGAGTAACCCCACCCTCACCAGGAGACGCCGGGTCTGACCCGCCTTCTACGCTGTGATTGGTTATACATGTCACGCGTGCTGCGCTACAATTGGCCAGTAGTTCACCTTCACAAGCAATGGCTTTGAAGAGGCGGGGCGGTAGAGACCAGCTGGCCCAAGACCATAGCGCGGAAAACGGGTGGAAAAAATGACACAAACATAAAATCTAAACACATTAAGCATCTTATAGCGTCTAAGGAGAACAAAATAACATTAGCAAAATAATACCTTCTACTTTCTTTTTACTTCTGTAAGAGGTAATACGATAAAACGATTTTACTGGTTATCCATAGTTTCAGATTGTTGGTTTAATCGTTGTGAAAAAAGAAAGAGAAAGAGAGAGAAATTCACCCGAAAATTATTAGCGCTGAGAGAGAAAAGGCTCGTACCTCATGTTAGGGTAAGAGATCCCAACAGGCGTGCAGTAGGCGCTGGAGTGCATTAAGATTCCGTAGATGAGCAGAGCCAAAGCAGCTTTACTAGATCTGGCCATGCTGAAGAGGGAAAATAATTAAAAGCGTTAAAAAAGTTCAAAACATTCACATTTCTCACCTATTTCTCATAGCCTATCTGGCAAGCCATTTTCTCTTTTTGTCGACCCTTTATGCTTGCATCTATTAATTTCTTTATAAAGCTATACACGTCTGCTCTGTGGAATTTCCCGATGAAGAAACGCACATCCGCTATTCCCTTTTTTCATTTTCTAAAATCCGCTCATCGGTTTTCGGCATCGAAAGTTTTAAGGGGGAATGTAGAGGCGCTGATACCATTCCCAAAAAGAGAGAAAGTCCAATTAAAAATAAGGAAAAATCCGGGAGTTGGAATTGCCTCCAAAAAGCGATTCCGTCTTTCTGTTAGGAAGCCCAGATAAAAGAAGGGCCAGAAAAAGGAGAATGGTCACGTACCTATAGCAGGATTTGAGGGAGAGGAAGGCGAGTAGGTCTGGGTGCGGCAGTGTGTGCGGGAGAGACAGAGAGAGAGCGAATCTTTCTCGCGACTCCTCTTCCCTCGAGCGCCACTGTCCTTTTCCTCCTGAGCTCTGTCACACTTCGAGCCGCCCTCCTCTCTTTTTCACTTCTGCACAAGAAGCACCGCGGGCAAAAAATAATCGCCGTCGCAAAGCAAATGTAGCGAAACAAAAACGTGTCGGCGAGCTTCGTTACAGGGCCTACTCGTCCGTTAACATATCTTGATTTTTTTCGGTCAAACTTTTCGCCCTTCCGATTCCCTCGGATTTTTATCTATGAATCGCGAGTCTTGCTTCCTTCCCCCCCCCACCCCCAACTAAGTCACATGAAGTATGCTGCAGACGTCATCGAGCCTTCCTCCCGGAATATGACGGCGTAGCTCATTCCTCATAGGCGAGCAAGTCAATCTCCTGTACCTAAAATTGAACTTTTTTCTTTAAAACTTTCCTTTTTTCTTTTTTCTAATCGGACATGCCGCGGCTTTTTGGACAGTGCCCTGTGATTACATTACACGAAACGTTTTTAAAGTGCAAGTCGTGATTTATACAGACCTTAAAATGTTAACGTAGCACTGTGACAATCAAAAGAAAAAAATAGTTATTCATGATGTTAAACCTCTTTAATAGCACTATCGCAATTCAAATGACCATTTGTTTCTTATCTATGATGGAGAACCTCATATTCATGGTTCTTTAAGCTTTATTACACCACGACAACTCAACGAACCATTTGGTTTTAATCTATTGGAGAGAACCTCCTATATATGGGTCTCCAGGTTTTACAGCATGGCAAAGAAAAGTCCCCTCTGTTCATCTCTACGAAGGAGAACCTCCTGTATATAGTCTTTTAAGTCTTACAACACTATGACAACCTTCTCTACGATGGTGTTTTATAAAACCATGGTAAAGAAACACTTGGTTCTTTTCCGTATTATAGAACCTCAAATACATGGTTCTTCGTGTAAACTTTTTTTCTTCTAAGAGCCTTTTATTAGCCTACCATATAGAACCTTTTTGCGCCGTTGACTACAGTTGAAGGGTGTGCAGGATTCTGTTAAAGCAATTTAAAAAGAATGAAAGAAAGGAACGATGCGAGCTGCAGAGGCGAGGACATGGAGCTGTCCACTTCCTTGGTGCTGATCTTAGGACAGAACAGTGAGAAATGCACTGGGTACCGCAGAACTTTGGATCTTCTGTTAATAATAGATCAGCTGGAGGCTAGAACTGCTTATTGCGAGATGCCAATCCTAGTCATTTCAAACAGATATTCCAATATATATTACAACATGAAGGTATATTACACTAACGACGGGAAAGGGGTGAAAGAAAAACTCAGACTAAACTTAAAATAATGCCAGTCATTTTTATTATATAACAATAACTGCACGCTCGATCTCAGTACATTTAGCCCAGCAACCATCATAAACTTTAAATAAATGGACTTTTCACAGGAAAATTAGAGTATTTATTATTTGCCGAAAGACACGTTCATTTCCATTAAAGCGTACGCATTGCTTAGATCTATTAGGCAAGAGCAAAAACCATGAGTGTTTAAACCCATGTGTGTGCTGAACAGATATGATTGCGTTCTGCTTTTAATGTGTTCTCCGCAACCACCCTTAAAATTCACGCCGTTCCAGACAAATCAACTTGTGTAATAATCGCATTATAATAAGGATACTAACAATTCCCAATGACATTCCCGTCTCTCTGACGTGGCGTGACGAACACGGCAGGTCACGCTGATCTCGTTTAGCGCCAGGATGAATTGCAGCGTCTTCTTGCTTGTTTTTCCCGCCTGTATTCCGGCAAAGCTCCGCCTTTTGCTCTGGGATTGGCCAGAGGATCGTATTCACAAACAGTCTGCCATTCATGGGGGTCAACCCTGGGAGGGGGTTGCAACGCGTACCTGGGGTTGTTTTTCCAGCACTTCAGGAGTGCCACCATGCGGCGGGAGCTTGCAGTTGTCTTCAAAGAGGATCTGGTACCTCAAAGGGCTGTTAGCGATTTGGACGCCGGCATTGCTAACCACATTTCTCAAAGACAATTGCTTTCCCGCTTCACCCAAATGGGTTGGCTGTGCTTTTTGCTGTGTGTCACAAATGCTTGAATGGGTGCCCATGCAGCATTACCCTAAAGGACACACACACGCTGCAGGCTGCTGGGGAAAACCTTAACAGTCGCACATTGCCATTTCATGCGCAGTGTTCCCTCCTCATCCTTTGTTAATTACCTGGCTAGTGCAGGTTCTTCCAGGAATGTGGAAAGGGAGGAGTAAGAGGGGTGCGGGTCTTAAACATGAGTCAGAATGAGTCACACTTGCTACGGTACATGCTGTCAAAATGCTACACATGGCTGGACTGACGCCAGTCCTACATAAGTCAGCCCTAAAAAGTCCAAGAATGTATTTTTGATAGGTGAGTGTCACCACAAACATCACCACCTACCGTAAGTGCAAGGCCATAAAATGCGTGCGTCAGCGCCGGGTGTCACTGTCGCCTCCTCAACGTGTTTTGAATGGACGGTATTTACGGCGGTTTTTTTGTCTTCAGACACTTGTGTAGCCTACGCTGCTAACGTCTTTAATCTGCTTACAGCAGTCTGGCCGCCTAAATTCACTGGATAAAAAAGTGAGTCAATAAAACCTTTCATTAAAGAAAAAAACCCAAACCCAAGTACAGTGAATTTTTTATTGCATTTATTTTCCGGTTTCGGCCTTGTAGTTTATGTTATTGGTTTCTTTAAATTTTAAAAACTATCCATCACCAAAAACAAAAAATGCTGAATTTACCTAAAATGTAAGGTCAAGTGGGTGCATATTTCTTCTATATTTTTCCCAATTTTCTCCCTCATTTAATCACGTCCAGTTGTTCGTCCAAGACTCCCCCAGGCACATGCTTTATTCATGCTTATGCAGCAACATTGGACAACTAAACACACTTGGAGGAAAACACTGACTTTTTGGTATGTCAACTAACAGATTCCCATGCTGGCTAGCCACACTCTGAGGGGAAGAGAGGGAAGACCACCCTACCCACCCAGAGGGTGCTGTCTTGGACTCCTGGTGATGGACTGACAAATATGTATGCACAATATGTATGATTTAAGTACGTTTGAGCAAACTGGACTGGTTGTTTTTTATTATCAATTTCATTCAACTTAATTTGGTTATGTTCAATTAGTATAAAAGTAGAAGAAGCAACACAACAAATTATGGGTTTATGTTAGATGTTACATATTAAGCTGTAATTTCAGCTGAAACAAAATGATGCTCAGAATCAATGTCGACAAGCCAAAGGAGATGATAACTGGCTTCAGGAAATCCAGTCCCGCTCACACACCTCTCACCATCAATGGTACTGCTGTAAAGAGGGTCAAAAACATCAAGTTCCTGGGCATCCATATCATGGAAGACCTCTCTTGGACCCTCAACTCAACCACCATAGCCCAGCAGCACCTGCACTTTCTATGGAGACTGAAGAGAGCGAGCCCCACCCCCACCAATCCTCACCACAGATAGTGAGAGCAGCGGAAAAGGTTACCGGTGTGCTTCTGCCACCCAAAGGACATTTTCCAAACCTGCTGCTTTAACAGAGCCAGGAACATTGTGAAGAACTGTTCCCACCCACTACATGGACTCTTCTTCCTTCTACCATCAAGCAAATGGTATCGAAGCTTCTGTTCTGGTTCTGCATGGCTGTGCAACAGCTTTATACCACAGGCCATCAGGGCTCTGAATGCGCACAAATGCACATAAATACACATACATGTCTAGTTCCTGGTTGACCAGCACATTTCAGTGAACTACCTCACTTTATACTATTTAAACTGTTTATATTGTTTAAAACATTTATACTTTTTTATACTGTTTACACTCATACTACACTCTGGACTCTCAATCAGCACCTATACTTTACTGTAACCCTGTTTACTGCCAGTACAGGCACCCAGGACACTTGCTACTGAACATACTGACTGCTTCTGCTGCTCCCTGATCATAGAAATATGTTGCTGCTGCTACCTGTTCAGACAAAAAGAAAACAGATTTATAAATATTAATGTGCTGTTGCTCGGAAGGTGCCTGTTATAATGTTCTAGTAATGGCTCCAGACACCAGTGTTCTGATGATTTATGCCTGCCGGAAAATGCATCCTTTAAGTTTATACAGTAGATGCAGTTTGTAGTCAGTTTATAACACTGATAATGATGAGAAAGAGGCAAATAACAGGCTCTACATCTCTACTGTTTGGTTTTTTTTTTTTGGGGGGGGGTATAATGGTTATAAATCTATAATGTTTTTGCCCCCCATGCTCTGGACCTTGTTTTTCTATAACAAACTAGATAAAATATGAATGCCCTGCAGTGGTAAATGGCTTTGGTTTTATATTTCATTTGATTACATTAATGTTTAAGTTGAGATTTACAGAAATATTTGAACTGCAGCTGTGTAACTGTGTTAAAGGAAATACTGCTGTTGAAAAGCTCCTTATTGGTTTAAAGTGTTTGCAAACCAAATGTTATTGCACTTTTGTTCATAAAGCAGTACTTTTAAAATAAAAGTGCACAATACTCTACTTTTGAATTTGGCGTATAACAATGTGAATAATCGCAGAAAATCATGTGAATAATCACGATAAAAAATTGTAAACGTTGCCCAGCATTAATATGTATATATAGTGCAATATTTTCATTCTGGTAAACTAAGATTCACATCCCACTCACATTGCTGTTACACCGCTACATTGTCTATTTATTGTCTATTTATTGTAGTTTTCCGGTCTTTCCTGGAACTCTGTTCAATGCTGCTAAGTGCCTCCTGTGCAGTAATTATACATATAATGCAATACTCATCACTCCAGAAGGTTTATGTAATGTCCACACTTGTTGTCTATTTATTGTTTTTCTTTTGTCTACTGTCTGTTGTAACCTGCACTCTGTTGAATGTTGTATGTTGCTGTATGTTGCACCGTGGTCCATGGAGAAATGTTGTCTCATTTCACTATGTACGTGTACACAGCTGCTGATGACAATAAAGTAACCTTTTACTTTGAACGTTGAACAAAGTACATTGTAATGGACCTTTGTTGTAGGACAAATACCTTTCAACATTTGAGGAGGGGATTCTAGTGCCACTCCAACTTCATTGTTAGATTCACTTCTTTCACTAAGGACTCCAGGAGAAATGAATAATTTGACTGGCCCCAGTAGAGATGGTTCTTGTATTGCATATTGATCTTGCATTGCATTTTCTCAGTCTCCCAAATTTTATTTGATTTTCCATGTTTTCAAGAGTGACAAATGAGTGACATTCATTGCTTTCCATCTTCAGGATAGCAGATCCCTTCAGGATAGCAGATCAGGACTCAAAGCATCGTTGCACAGGCCTGTTGCATGCTGTGTGTGTACAACAGAATGGCTGTTTCAGTGAACAGTGCAACTGAAAGTAGAAGTCACTGATATGAAGGAGTCTCTGGGTGCTTTTCAATCTAAACATTAAAGCAACAAAACAGGCTGTTCTTTCGCCAATCTATTCAGTTCTTAAATATGAGAAAAGGCTACACACATTTATTTTTATGACATGTTTAGAGTGGGCTGCTTTTATAGTAATGCACAGTGCAGAGCAACAAATCAAGACATCACTATCACCTCCATTTTTGCTATGTATATATTTATTTATTGCATAATATGATGGTGACAAAATTTCATGACGAACGAGTCAAAAATGTCCATAATGACTTAATTGCATTCACTTTGGATTGTTTTGGACTGTTTGGATCTTCTTTGAAGATGTAAGAATTTATTCTGACAAAGACAATACATCAGCTGTAACAGTACAGTAAAAAAAACACCCTGCTTTATTGCAATGCACATAGAGATGTTTGAAGTGGACAAAATGGTAAAATAAATAAAACCACATGAACATCATATATGAACCCCTGGAGAAAATTAAATGCAGGATTAAAAAAAAGGGTTTTGAGCCCTTTAAATATTTGTCATTTATTTGTTTTTTTAAAAAGTGTTTCTGCTATTCATATGCTTATCAACTGCTTAAAGTAATGTTTTGTAAGTAATAAAACAACAAAAGGCCCCACATCAAGCACTGATGGTGATTCTTTTGTGAAAGTCTTTTATATTTATTGGACCATTATTCTGAATACTTTCTTTTAGAATATTAGAGATAGATTCTGTATTCTGAATATGCTTTCTCAATACTTGTGTTATGTCACATTCCAGTTCTGCTGTATCTCCCTCTAGCAACCTGCACAGTGAAGCCCCACCACCCAACTGTTTCCCTCACACAGCAGGAATTGCTGCCAGCATCAACTCCTGTGTTATAGCACCATCTACCAGCTTTGGGCATGGTAGTCCTGTTTGCTTTCTAGTCTAGTGTGATAAAATTGTCACTTCAGCAGGCAGCCAGGTAAATATGAGTGATTTTTTTTTAACAGACTTATATAGACACTCACTCACTCCTAATTTAAGTAGATGGAGACTGATTATAGTCATGTACTTGAAAATGTTAGACATTCTCAAGCCAACCCAATTTCCAAGGGCCTTGGACTGCCAGATGCCCCATGGTAGTCTTATACCACAAGGCCTGATGTAACTCTAAGACTGAGGAAGGGACAATAAAAGAATAACACTATGGAGATGGTGAACAATAAGACAGAAAAGAGTGCAAACTGATTCACTGATGTGCAGTGGAATCTATGTTTAGCAAATGCAGGGTCAGTGTTAGTCTGTAGCAGCAGCTCTTTTTGGAGTCTAAGTAGTGGTTTGGTTAGAGGGTGGGCAGCACTAGCAGGAGGTCCATGGAACTTGAAATGATCTGGGACTGGTAAGCAAAGGACCCCAATAATGGTTCATCGGGTCTGGGGGGATTGACCTAAAAACCCAAATGATTGTTGATCAAACTGATGGGCAGCAGAAGTTCCTCTTGGATAAGATGGACATATGGAAAAGTTACATAACAGAGTGGGAGTGGTTGGATAACAGCTCAGAGCATCCCTGTTTACTTTAATCTCTATATTCATAAACACCTGGCTCTGCTACAAATATTAACTAAAACCCCCATAAAAATGGAATGTCCAACAAATGGTGCTAACAAACAAATTAAAGCTAGTTTGAAACATCTGAGATGTGTGGTGATGAAATGTGTACATAAGAAGCAGCTACACTGTATACATGATTCTATTTTGCTCAACATTGCCTGAGGTTACAGCGATATATTGTATTGCAGTAATGTATACTTGTTACTTTCTTTTACTACTGAATTATATAATATAATACAACATATTTACAGGCAAGTTGTAATAATGTATACATATGTCCTTATTGTATGTTTATGCTCAATGGAACAGGACTGCAGGCACCCAGGCTGTGGACCCTTTTAAATTTGGTCCTGAGAACATTGACGAGTCCACCATTTCATAAAATCAAGATCCGTGAATTCATTATTTTACCTTTTATTAGTCTACCCACTCTGTTACAGCGTGGAACATAAGTATTTGAACACCCTGCAATTTTGCAAGTTCTCCCACTTAGAAATCATGGAGGGGTCTGAAATTCACACTGTAGGTGCATTCCCACTGT
>JBBIGA010000011.1:16398475-16429457 GCA_037576975.1 Alestes dentex
AGATAGGACTAAATGGAGACAGATGATTCGCTGTGGCGACCCCTGAAGGGTAAAGCCGAAAGAGAAAGAAGAAGAACCAAGCACAGTACAGAAATGAGCCGTTTAGTTATAGTTATGATGCTGTTTTAAGCTGAGACACTGGTTATTGTTCTAAATTACAGACTAGCTTTAATAAATATAGTTAAAAGTACAGTGGTGGTGTCCAGAAGACCACAAGATTATTTTATTTCACCTGGAAATAATTAAACTTTTGAAGCAAAAAAGTTTTGTTTTTTTAAATAAATGAATTAATTAATTAATAAACAACGAAAATGTATGATCAGCAATGTGACACATTTTGTTAAGTGAGATTCAAAACCCATTTACATTTTGAGCTCTGCTGGGAAATGTGTGGAGAGGAAAAATCCAGCAGTGAAGAATGTGAAAAGCATTTTTAACTGATTACTGGACAGTAAATAAAATCTATATATCTATATTTATATAATGTAGCCATTGTGACCCCTGGTTCCTTTCACCACCACTATAGAGAAATCCAAATCGTTTTTTGTGCAATGCACACTTCACATCAAGCCACTTGTGACCTGTTTAGCTCTTAACAAATAGATCACGTGGGAAATACAGAAAAAGCAATGAGATTCCTTTTTAATTAAAGGAAAAACGAAACGCCCCAGTGTTTATTTGACTCCTGCAATGTTCTTACTAATCCAGATGCACGCAGATGGAGCCTGGAGGAGTGACTACAACACTTGCTTTTACTGTAAGAGTAAATTCACCGCTAAGAGTAAAGTGGATCCAGTAGGTGTAGACCCTCTGGACGGGGTTGGCGTGTTCTGCGTGGGGTGTTTTAGTAATGCGCCAGGTCCCCAACTGCTCAGTCTAACGCCGCGTTTGCTCCCTCCCATAATTTAATTCCAGATGCTCAGCCTCCTCTCAGCAAACACCGAACTCACGTCGCTTCATGGCTTTCACTTGGTTCTACTTTAAGAAGAACCAATGAGTAGACGTCCACTCAAGTAGTCCAACAGACACCCTGCGGACTCAGAACTTCCTCCTGCTTTTTTCCTGTGGTGCTTTGGGCTGCGGCCAGGCGAGAAGGCTTCCATCCTCAGTAAGCGCACATCAGCTCTTTCACCGTGGACACATTCCTAAAGGAGGAGAGAAAGACCTTCATACTTTAAAACTCTTTAAGACCGTTTATTAGTTCTTGCCAAATATTTTTCGCTTATTCCTACAACGTTTAATCCACTGCGGGCCGAGAAAGGCTGCACACGTCTCAGGTGGACTACTTTGATAGTTGAGAACTTCCCAGAAGCGACACTTTTGGGAACAAGAAGAAACGGAGAAGTCACGAGAACTTTATTTGCTTTTGTTGTACTCTTGAGCGTCTTACCCGAGCCAACGGGCTGCCGCTGCCATGCAGCTGAAGTGATCGGTGGCACCAAACCTCGATTAACGACGGTGCTGTTTCACCACTTACCACCACGATGAAGGGTGAGTTTAGCTACACAAAAACATGTTCCGTAATATGTGGTGTATTTCGGAAAGTGAGCTTGAATACTGTTGTTTTTCCTTTTTTCGTGAAAGGAATGTGTGTCACTCTACGAGGCTCAGTTGGGACTTCTCATTGGTCCAGCTTTTTATTCGAATTTTCCGTTCCACCTTAAATGGTGTAGCAGTTCCAGTTTGGTGGTTGTACAGGCACCACGCTGTAACCGCCGCAGCTTTTAAGGTGGAGCGAACTCAAGTCAGCTTCATCTCCGTTGTTACTCCTACATGTGGAGCATCTGGTTGTCATTAAAGCGTTCGTGTCAGGCTTGGCTGACCGATTGTTCGTGTGTTTAGTCGCACTGCCAGATTTCAGAGAGTTAAAAAAATACACACAAGGTTTGTCTGACTCATCCGGTCACTGTTTACACGTGCTATGTTTACACATCTGGCTGCTTATAACTCTTATCTACGGATGTTATATTCCCATGATTAATATAGATGTTAATATGAATATAAAACTGTATATACACATAGCCCCGCCCAGCGTGTGTGTAAGAAATGGAAACTGGTGTGTCGGGATTATATAATTAGAAGAAACGCTTCAGTGTATTCCCACAAAAATGATGTAATTACCACAAGGGAGGGCCGGGAAGCTGGTATTTTTTTAGGCTGGTCACATAAGATTGGCGTTTGCTAAAACTTGCTATGGTGTTGCTAAGTGATTACTACGGCAGTGCAGGTGCTTGCTATGGTGTTGCTACTCACATAGCAAAGTTTGGGCCAGCTATGGGCCACCAGTTCCACTTACACCTAGCCCACATACGGAAATGAATTATGGTCCTTTAGTGGGCCACCTCCGGTAGTCACAGTGTGGGCCCCATATGGCCCATAACAAAGCCGTATCATTTGGCCAGAGCTGGCCTTCTTCTGGGCCTATGTAGGACCAGACATGTTTAGAACATGTTTCAGATTTCAGTCTAGACTAAGTCTAATCCAACCTATATATGGACTGAAAAATTCCAGCAGGATAACAAAAAATTGAATTTTAATATCAAAATATGCTATTTGCATATGCAAAATACAGGTTCCCAAAATGTATTAACAAACACATACATATTTCTAGTTATTAACATTTCTTGAGAAAGAACAGGCTGTTGTTCACAACACCTCAGTCTTAAAACTCACATGTGCACACTGTATGCAATACACACACTATATGCAATACAATAACAATAATACAATAACATTTTCAAATCCAGGGGGCAGCTGCACTTCGTAACTTTCGCAAGTTTCAGTCCATTAAATTCGTTGAACTCCCTGCACTGTCTTTCCTCATCATCCCCTCTTTTTGGCCACCATCCCTATCCAAAGCCAGATGTAGCCATATTTTGACAGTGGAATCTATTTCTTGGTCCGTGGCCCCAGATGTCAGACGGTAACGCCTCACGGTAGCTACAGTAAAAAATCACAAATGTTAATTCTGTGTTTTTGAAAAGTCAAACTCTCTATATCATGAGCTAATGTGACTTTGGAGATAAATCCCATTAAAACTAAAAGACCCAGTTGACATTCAGGGGTGATACTGACAGCTCTGGAAAAAAATAAGAGACCACTGGCATGGAATGGCTGTCATACATACTGCTCATTTAAAAATAAAATGCAGTGGTCTCTTATTTTCTTCCAGAGCTACATATGTACTGCTACTGAGCTGAGAAAACAGGAAGGGTCTGTACTGTCAGTACAGAACATAAAAGAAAAACAGATTGCCTTTTGTTTTGTTATTGCCTGCATGTGTGTGTTGTGATAAAATGCTCATTTTGACATCATTTATTTTAGAGCATCACAACAAAGTGATACCGTGTACAGCTGCTTTGAGACAACTCAGATTGTAAAGTGTTACTTTAAAACCATCCAAAATTATGATGTGTGTGTGCACATCACATTAATTATAACAGGACACCTCACATTGGTGCAATTTACCCTGCAACATTCTAAAACAGTTTTATCAGTATTCAAATATATCTTTATTTGTATGAATGACACTAATGGATCACAATCAACTTACCGATCACATCTTGAATTTTTAGTTGCTGGAAGCCAATTTTTCCATTTACCTCTCTCATGTTCATTTTCTTTGCCAAGGAGTTTGAAATCATTGCATGCATAACCCTCTAAACACAATCGCGAAGATCCATCCCACTTCTGAGAGCCAGTGTATTCACCTGAAATTATATTCCTGCATTAGCATTATTTCAGCATTACTTTAATAAGGTTTCATCACTGAAAAGGGGATTTTACACAAATTTGAATTCTGTATTTGAAATCGGTGCTATGTGGCCAGAAGAAACATCTGTAGTCTTCCCTTATGTCTAAAAGAAAGATAATCTACGACAAACACAATGCAATGTACTGCACCATGTACCTTTTTGAATCAGGAACATAAATAAATAAAAAATGGGAAATATGATAACTTACCAACTGTCTTTGTAGGTCAGGGCTGCTTTTCAGTTGTTCCTCCATGGTGTGAAGAGAACCGAGATCCCCCAATGGTAACAAATTTTAATCTAGGCCTATCTGTGCCTCATCAGCTGCTTTCATCCCCTGCAGGGTCTTATATAGTCAGGTCCATAAATATTGGGACATCGACACAATTCTAATCTCTGTACACCACCACAATGGATTTGAAATTAAACGAAAAAGATGTTCTTTAACTGCAGACTTCCAGCTTTAATTTGAGGGTATTTACATACAAATCATGCGAACGGTGTAGGAATTACAACAGTTTGTATATGTGCGCCCCACTTTTTTAAGGGAACAAAAGTAATGGGAAAAATTAACAAGTATAAATCACTTTCACTTTTTACTACTTTTTACTATAGAAACTTTCACTTTTTACTACTTGGTTGCAAATCCTTTGCAGTCAATTACAGCCTGAAGTCTGGACACAGACATCACC
The DNA here is from genome assembly GCA_037576975.1 of Alestes dentex. Classification (NCBI taxonomy): domain Eukaryota; kingdom Metazoa; phylum Chordata; class Actinopteri; order Characiformes; family Alestidae; genus Alestes; species Alestes dentex. The sequence continues at coordinate 16,402,920 of JBBIGA010000011.1, forward strand.
AGACACAGGGTTATATCCCTGGTGATGCTCTGCCAGGCCTCTACTTCAGTTCCTGCTTGTTCTTGGGGTATTTTCCCTTCAGTTCTGTCTTCAGCAAGTAAACTGCATGTTCAATCGGATTCAGGTCAGGTGATTGACTTGGCCATTGCATAACATTCCACTTCTTTGCCTTAAAAAACTCCTTGGTTGCTGTGGCAGCATTCTTCGGGTCATTGTCCATCTGCACTGTGAAGCGCCGTCCAATGAGGCTGAATATGAGCAGATAATATTGCCCGAATCACTTCAGAATTCATCCTGCTGCTTTTGTCAGCAGTCACATCGTCACTAAATACAAGGGAACCAGTTCCATTGGCAGCCATACATGCCCACGCCATGACACTACCATGCTTCATGCCCACGCCATCGCCACCATGCTTCACTGACGAGGTGGTATGTTTTGGATCATGAGCAGTTCCTTTCCTTCTCCATACTCTTCTCTTCCCATCACTCTGGTACAAGTTGATATTTGTCTTATCTGTCCATAGGATGTTGTTCCAGAACTGTAAAGGCTTTTTTTTTCTGGTGAAGTCTTCTCTTGATTGTTGACTTTGACACACATACACTTACCTCCTGGAGAGTGTTCTTGATCTGGCCAACTGTTGTGAAGGGGTTTTCACCAGGGAAAGAATTCTTTCGGTCATCCACTGCAGTTCTGTGGTCTTCCGGGTCTTTTGGTGTTACTGAGCGCACCGGTGCATTCTTCCTTTTTAAGAATGTTCCAAACAGTTGATTTGGCCACATGTAATGTTTTTGCTACCTCTCTGATGGGTTTGTTTTTATTTCTCAGCCTAATGATGGCTTGCTTCACTGATAGTGACAGCTCTTTGGATCTCATTTTGAGAGCTGACAGCAACAGATTCCAAATGCAAATAGCACACTTGAAATAAACTCTAGCTCTTTTATCTGCTCTTTGTACATAAGATAATGAGGTTATAACACACACCTGGCCATGGAACAGCTGAGCAGCCAATTGTCCCACTACATTTGGTTCCTTAAAAAGTGTGGGGCACATATACAAACTGTTGTAATTCCTACACCGTTCACCTGATTTGTATGTACACAGCCTCAAATTAAAGCTGAAAGTCTGCAGTTAAAGCACATCTTGTTCATTTCATTTCAAATCCACTGTGGTGGTGTATAGAGCCAAAAAGGTTTGAATTGTGTCGATATCACAATATTTATGGAGCTGACTGTAGATGATTCGTAGCTGCTCCATTATCATTTCATTAATATATTATGCAGCAGGGCTGAGAAGACAATAAACGACATTAAATCAGAACAGAGAACAAAAAAAGTAGTTAAACCAACTACAATAGTTAAACCAACTACAAAGCATGGGACCACATTAATTTGGTAGTGTGTACAGCCATGTAGCCTGGGTTGCACTGGTGCGCTGGAAGAAAGGTCAAAAGCTAGCATGAAAAATAATTTCCCTTATTATTTAAGTGACCAATTTTTCATGAATTGCAAAAGAATACTCACAAGTCTCTATACAAACTATCTGCTCCCTGTTTTGTGGTAGATCAGGGTGCTTAGGTGGAACTTGTGTGTGATCTGCCTTGGTGTACGGGCCCTGCTGCCAGTGTGCCTCGGGGTATGGGCCTCGCTGCCAGTGTGCCTCGGGGTACAAGTATCATTGTTGGTAAGCCAGCTTGAAGAAAACTGGGCAGCGCTAATGTACTCACTTTGGAGTAGACCAAGACTGTCTTGTCACTTTGGTGGAGGTCAGGACTGCTCCGGTCACTTGGGTGATAGTCTGGAAAAAGTCTGTCACTAGAGTGAAGGTCAGGGCTGTGGTTTGATGCATGAGTTTTGTACTGCATATTTGGAGGATTAGGCAGTGCATCTAATCAAAGATAAAAAACAAACCTTAGCACTTCATTTGCAATAAAATAATACAAGTGAGAAGGGTTGAAACGTACCCATTTCTTGACTTCTTTCCTTTCAAGTATCCTTTCATCTTATAGTCATCGTCGTTTTCGTCGTCGTCCTCCCCAGGAAAAAGAACATTTTTGCAGCTAACAACATTTATGTTAAATTAATTTAATATAATATTTTGCAAATGTACTACACCACAGATTAGTTGAAAAAACACAGCTGTAAAATGTTTACATTCTTTTTCTTTTAAATTTAATTGGCGAGTCCCCTTCATCACGTCCAAAGTCAGTGTGAAGGACAGCTTGAGGTAGTTTGAGCCGAGCTTCATTATAATAATCTGGAGAAAAATAAAAGTAAATAAAATTAGGTAATACATTACATGCTGTTAGTTAATTTTAAAGGCAACTTACTTGACGAGAAGATAATTCTGGCCTTGTGGAGTTTCCATCCCTCTCCAGGACATTCTTGGGATTTTACAGCTTTTGCAACATAAATTTTATTTGAAGGCCACAAGCACTCTCTATTGTTTACCCAGACCGAAGGCACAACTTTAACCTCAACAATACGAAACATCTAAAACGACACAATCATGACAAGAACATATTCCTTAGCTGACACACAGTTTTACACAATAATTTTACACAATATACACAATATAAATTTTGAGAACATTGAACATTTTCAGTTCTTGAACCAGGTTGTGAAGATACTCAACCAATGAATTTGGCTTTGAAGTACCGCAAAACAGTCTGATAAACATGGGTCTCTTAGTGTATCCTTGCAACATACCAAGAATCATCCAGAACTGCATACTAGTACTCTTAAAGGGGACATATTATGCAAAACTCACTTTTTGCATTCTTTTGTATTTCCATTTGGGTCTCTACTGCTCCTATAAACACTGCAAGTGCGAAAAAACCCTCACCCATCCGTTTTCTGTGAATCAATTGAAAGATTTTGGTGGCAGGAATCATATGCTTCTACGAGCCGTTCGGACAGCTCCCCTATTGTGATGTCAGAATAGGGAAATTTGCATAGAACCACCCCTCATCTGTTGAGCCTCCACCCACCAGATTAGTTTAAGATCCGCCAGTTTTGTCTACTGATTTTACGAGCACGCATGAGACACCGAGCACTATGGCTACAGGCAAAGGCAAGTCACACATAAAGTGTTGTCTTCATCTTGCTCTGGGTCCGATTCGGGGTCGAACATATAGGGCTGAATAGCGCCTCTGTTTCATGTGTGTTAAACGTGCAGCGTTAGCATGGGATGGGTTGGTGACCAGCAACAGCTTATTTGTATAAAAGTGACAGAGCCCTTAAATGACTCATTTTGAAAGGGACTGAAACTGTCAAGAATAAAGCTGGTGAGATCTCTTTATGTGAGAGTGATTTTGTGTAAAGAACTTAATGAACATGTTTTGTACAGCCCATAGACCTATTACAGCTAAAGTGTTTTAAAGTTTTGCATATTATGTCCCCTTTAAAAGAGGCAGTCTGTCAAAATTCAGCTGTGCGGGACCAGATTGGGCGGGGACAGGAGCAGGACGAGATTGAGCTGGGGGGGGCAGGACGAGATTGAGCGGGAGCAGGCTTAAAAAAATAGTCCTGTCCAGATCTCTAATTGGCACTTCCTTGATATTACGCATTGTGCAGAAATGTCTGTTTTCCACTAATCGGTTAATTTTTTTATTTATTATAAAATGTTGCCTGAAGTATGTAGCTCAAGATTATAAATGGCAAATGCGTATCATCGCTTTTACAGATTAATCCACATAAAATTGCAAAGGTCGACGCTATGTTTTTTTCAAGCTATGAGAACGTGAATATGAGTTCAGTTTGGTCTCGCGGCCACAATGGCAGTCAGTGCTAAAAGTGTGACTTCTTTGAAATCGCTGAACTGGAAAAATGCTTATCTTAACATCCTCTTGTTAATGTATTTAATGACCCCTTTAATTACACCTAGCTTGTTAATGTTAGTCAACTAAGAATTTTTAAAATTAAGTCCCATCATTGACGTTGCAGCAAATCCCGACAGACTAAACATTTAAAAGAAAATTGCTCCTGATATGAAATCAACAGAATTATTTCACTTGCCGGTACTTTGCTAGGGATTATCCAGAGTGCATTGGCAGTCTAACGTCAGTATAGCTTCCGAAGATCGACTGGAGTCCAGTGATGTTGCAGTAATGCCTAATGAACTTGGACAGCACTGCTCCTGTAATGGCTGCCCGACCCACAATTCATTGCCGTATTCCCGATTGGCCTCTAGTAGCAAACGTGACTTTGATTGACTGTCGATAACACCCACCTTTTCAATATCATTGTTTTTCAGCTTGGCATGATGCAAAAGTTAAAAAAAAAAAGCTCAAACTATGCTGTCAGTAGAAAAGCCGTAATATACAAAAAGTGAGCATTCCGAGTATTTAAGTTTTGAAAATGCAAGATTTAACTCTAGATTTATAGAAGAAAAACTAATGTTTTCATTTTTTTCCTTTTTAACCAAATAGGTCAGGGAAGAAAATGACTGATTATTGACAAAATAGGCAGCAAAAAGTATAACAATCTTTAATTTTAGTTGAATGGTTTTCCAATGTTGCGTGTGATTATCACAAAATTGATCAAAGTAGACCTATCTAGTGTCATAATCAGTGAAGTGTGTGCTCTAATTATAATGTAACTTTAGTACATCAAATAAATGAACATTTTTCTTATAAAAGACATTTTATCCCAAGTTCACATTATATATCCTATTTCATAATATAATCTAAAAATAATTACAATTCAGTTATGTCTTTAGTTTTTATACTGTTTTTTGTGGTGAGAAAAACAATTTGACTAAATGTATGAACTCCTGGTATTTAGCTTATGTGTATTAAATTTACAAATAATTGCAGACAATGATATTAGATTATGGCCCTGAGTTCTAAACAACATATGTGCCAAATGTTTTTCAGTAACTGGCCCACATGTTATTTGCCGCATTAAAGCTAGTGCCACCTGTGCCACACCTGGGCCATGTTTGGTTCACATGCTGTTTGCCAGTGTCGACTGAAAGCCACCTGTGCCAGCTTCAGGTCAGATGTGGGCCAAATGTGTCTGCTATGTGGGTAAGTGCTTACTATAGTTGCTAATGTGTTGCTATGCGGTTACTTGTAGTCTCATATTAGAGGATTAATGTAAAAACATTTGTCAAAAAGACAGTGGTTCCGATTCTTCACAATCAGAAGGGTGCCGATATTTGGCATGTACCCAAACTTTTGCAAGGAGAGAGCGAGGGGGCATATAGACAGCCTGGGTATTGGGCAGGTGTCCATGCATTTATTTTTATAAAGTGACACATATTTCATTGACCTGCGCACACCTCAAAAGGGCAGCTTTTGAAGACTTACTTAAGGGGGAGGGTATGCGAAGGAGGGAGCTGCGACAGAGAAGAAACTCATTTCAGACTGGTCTAACTCCACACACTGAGTAAGGTGACGTCACAAATTCTTGCATTATATGAACTGAAGTCTATGGGACAAGTGATACATTTTAAATATCAAGACTCGGCCCCTGATTAACCAATCAAAAATCTGTATACACGTGCAGTACACCAGATATTAATGGACGTTTTGACATTGGATGCATTTAAATATTTCAAAAACTGTTGGAGAAGAGAAGTCAAATTTAGTAAAAAAAATCTGTTCAGAAAATTTCTATTTTTTACTGCAAAAATCTCCAAACATACATAATAATGCTTTTGAAAAACTTCAGCTTTCACGCACGTCAGTATTATAAGATTTGTTGAAAAAATTTTTACAAATCGAACAACATACAAATATTTACGATCAAAAGTAAGTCTGTACCAATAACTGTCCCTCGCTCTCGCTCTTTCCCATACACACACACACACACACACACTCTCTTATCTCTCTCTCTTATACTCCACATTTATATGATCAGAAATAAAAATATACGTAGTTATTTTGACTTTCGAAGGACACCATTAAAAAAAATAATGACTCCAGTTTAAAGTTCCCAGACACACAGAAGCTCCAAAAAAGGGCGCCCTTTTATACACAATGGTGTTGAAGCAGTGGTGTTCACTGAGAGACAGCTCATAGCACAGAGCACCTGTCTGGCCATCTGCCAGGGTTTTTTGGGCAGTCTGCCAGGATTCTCTTCATTCAGTGCCCGGCATCTTACTGCTGAGCCACCGAGGTGGTGTTAACTTGTGGGCTCTTACCAAGCCATTTATAGTTAAGGGGCACCAAAATTTCAGTTGCTTCTTATCCCTTTCCAGCATCCTTACCCGTAACGTCACAGACTCTCTTATCGACACACATTTTAAGGAGACTTGACCATTTTTTATCTCTCCCCATATATTACAGAGGTCTCTCAACCAAGCAATCAATACTCAGACCCTGATGAACTGATCACAAAGTTACTACGGATATTAACGGATGCTCCAAAATTCCGCAAAAGCTCCAATGAGAAGTGTCTTTTTTTGGATGTGAAAATTGTAACATTTAAACAAAAAAATTAAGAACTGATTGATTGTGAGTGAGATGATTTCGTGAGAAAATGATTTAGTGAGAAAATGCAAAGTGTGATTGTGTGGATGCTGTAAAACCAGTGTTTGGAGATACCCAAACATTTTTTATGGGCAAAAAAAGTTTGTGTAAAAATCTTCTGATTCAGTACCCTCAACCGTTCTCTCGCTCTCCCCATATAAAAAATTAATTCTCGGCCCCTAACCAGTATTTGTTGGAACCATGCCTATATTTCAAAAACTGTAGGAGGAGAAGAGCTGCTAAATCACACTAATTGCGTTCATTTTTTTTTTGACAAAATTTCCATCCAGTAGAAAATACAAATAAGGCATTTGCTCTACTTATGCTGTGCCATCGTTCCTCTTTGAGGTGCAATATTTGGTATATGTCCAGAAGTACCCAGACACCCCTTCTAATTTTGTGAATCCAATTGACTTATTGGTACTTTTTGAATGTTGTAATACTGGGAGAAATAAAGAATTGAAGGTTCCAAATCAGGAAACTCTTGAATGAGTCATATATTTCAGGGCTCCAGATGGTGACTAAAATGGTCACCAGTGCGACTAGATGATTTATTTTGCGACTAGTTTTTTCATATCAGTTGCCAGTGGTGATTGTCTCTCACAACCAAGAGAAATTAAAAGTACAAGAAAAGTGACATCTCATAACAATGTGCAGATACGCTTAACCCGGGTCTGCTGTTCCTGCCACACTATCACATGATTAGTTATGGGAATTTCGGCTCTTTTTAAAGAGTCGGATCACTTGGATCAGATCACTAAGAAGATCTGACTCCTTTGGCTCCCAAACGCGTAGACATATAAGGTAGACGCCACATTCCTAGTGTTCCCTGTTCACACAATCCGAAAGCACCAAGTAAACTAATACAGGTAGACGTGGTTTTCTGATGAAACACAATAAGACTGTGACAAAAAAATACAAACATTTTATTGTATACACATGGGCTTAAGAAATAATTTCTGAGAACATTTCACTCATTCCTTTCTCTCTTTCACACACTATGTGATTACTGTGTGATCACACTAGTGACTCGGTATTCAGTATATACAGGACAGGATCTAAAGTCCTTGGAACAGAACTGTCTTACACAGCATTTTCACTCTGTAATTTAAGTGTTCAGTCTGGCAACGTGGTGCAGCCTTAGTTCGTGGAAGACACGAGAGCATGAAATGATGGTTGTCAATTCCAACAAAATGATCGATCAAAGATGCACTAATACACAAAGATACGCAAAGATACTTTAACCACCTTGACTGTCCCATCAGAAGGAATCATTAAACCTCCACTGTGTTTTAATGACACCAAGTGATGGCTTTGATCATATGTGTCGAATGACAAACCCTGGTAAGGCTGAAGAATTGTTTTGACTATATTTGGCCATTATAAAATCCCCTATTATAGTGCTTACATGTTGCTAAAATGTTGTTTGGAGGCTGACTTGAACACAGAGATGCATAGCTTTGCTAGCTTATCCTGTCTTAGCTAAGGTTAAGGTTTATAAAACGGGATTTTAAAATGGCCAAATATATTGAAAACAATTGTTCAGCCATACCTATGAAATGTAGACAAGTAATATTCTATGACTATGCTCAGTCTAGTAATATTCTATATCTGTTGCAGAGGGCGTTCTAAAAAATAAGAAAAATAATCATTAACTACACAAAAAACACTGTTTTACTTTGGCAACAATTTAGTCCATATCGTGATTTCTTGTTTCGTTTTAATGCTCTTTACATGGGGTAAGACTGGGGACAAAATGTGCCATGACAGTATTTTTTTATTTATAATCACATTTGACAGAGATTATGGCTCCTAAAAATAATTTGTCTTTAGGAGCCAATGGCTCCTAAGGTTTTTATTTTGTCTGGAGCCCTGCATTTTTTAAAGTACTCTGTTCTGTAACCATCTGTTCTGAGTTAGTATTCATCTGATCCACAGATGAGCTTGAAGAAAGGCCATCTTTTTATATAGATCAACTTACTTAATTCACCGCTGTTTAGTCCAACTACAAGAACTTCAGCCATAACTAAATTCCTGCAATGTGACTTCACTGTAAATAAATTATGGATTTTGTGTGGAATGCTGCTTTTACACCATCAAATTCAAGTCTCCACTTGCACTCGAGGTGATTACACAACACCTACAGACGCCTGTGAGTTCTCAGAAACAGATACTCAACAATAGTGAAATGAGCTTTTATTCCAGTCTTGAAGAAACAAATTGTGAAGCTGAAGTCCATGACCAGATCATGCGGGATCTCTCGGCATGTAGAGAGCCCTGCAGTCTCTTTGTTCCACTTGGAAGGCGGAATGTTATTTGCTGTGCTCCCTGTGTGTTGTAAACATATTTGTATTTGTCTGAGTGTGCAAAGGGGCTGTGTTATGCCTGAGGTCACTCTCTGCTGGTCTCTTCAACAGAACAACACCCACCTGTGGGTCTGGTTTGGCATCAGTATATATGTGTGTGAGTTATTTTTTATTTTTTCTGGCCTCCAACAGTGACACATAAAACCCTCTTAGAGTTACCCCTGTGTTTTCCTGTGGCACTCACATAAAAGAGCCCTGGATAGGCTGCCTTGAAGACCACTGCACTGAACTTTAAAGTCAGGACAGGAAATGAAGATGGTGTCATGAAGATGGTGGTTTGTCAGCAATCAGATTCCCAACAGGAGACCACAGGTTTAAGCAAAGTACTGGTGACATTGGAATATTAACGCTGTTATTAGACAGCCAGCAGTGACAATTTTCAGAGTAATCCAGTCCTGTTTATTGTATTGTTGATTTACTGAAATAAGAGTTCAGCTTGATGATTTGGTCTTGGGACATTTCCAGACCTTTTTGTTTGAATTGTGAAACATTCTCCTTTTCACATAATTTCACTTGCTTTTTAATGCTGACAATTTTGGTTTCACACTAGTAATGAACATCCTGATTTTTAAAGTTCCACATGAGTTCTTTGCAGTGGAATTAAAACTGTCAGGGTTCTCATTGTCTAACAGCATTATCATTCTGTCTTTTGGCAGACGATTTCAATGATGACGAGGAGGTGCAATCCTTTGGTTACAAGAGGTTTGGTAAGTAGCTCACAATTCCTGACCACCCAGAAGAAGCATACACTGTTTGGCTGTGAGCATTTGGCATCAAGAAGTATTTCTTCCTTCTGCATTCCCTCACAAGCGGACATCCCCTGAATGGGTTCTGGTTATATGTGGTTGGTTTCTTTGGTATTTGAAAGGTGGGTTAGGTTGTATGGCTAAAACAGATGACTGTAATGAACAAAGGGGTCATGTCCCAGCTTCTAGAATTACTTTGCCTGTAACCATATGCTAACATTATTAGCCCAATTTGAGAGACACTGGCGTGAACATATCTTATAAATCAGATACATATCTTGTAAAGATATGTATCTAATACATATATTTACAAGATACATATCTTGTAAAGTACTGCTTATGGTTCAGAAAACTGGTGACAACGTGGTTACTTTGCAGGGAACCATTTTTCCAAAAGCTGTCTCTCTGAAGAACAAAACACCTAAGAAATAATTACACAGTTAATCGTTAAAATAATTCCCAGTTACCAGATAAATTGAGTCATTTACAAGTATAATTGAGTAATTTGGAGATTATTTTGATGAATAATCAAGTAATCCATTGTTTTTTGCACCTAAGACCTAAAATTAGATGCAAATGGAATTCTCTTTGAAGCATAATTTTATCATTAAAATGGGAAAATGACAATTACAAGTCACTTAATATGAAAACCAAGGGACAGAAATCAACACAAAGCTGTGTTCCCCGGAGTGGAGGGAACATGGGCAGTGATGAACAGGGGACATAAATTGACTGCAGCAGCTAAGAGTGTTAATGTGATTCCCTGCTAAGCTATAAAAAAACCCCAACAACAAACACCTGTAGATAGATGTTCGTGTCTTAGCAAGACATTTTAATTGATATTGTTTACAAGAGGGAAATAGAAAAAACAAGTTACTTTGGGTCTAGTGTTTGCTGCTGTTCCTACTAACATGTATGGTCAGTGTAACTGAGAGACAACTACTGAAATAACATGCACTACTGAGCAAGGTCTATGTTTTACAGTTAAACAGCATGTCTGTGCAATCTTTTAGGATCTATGATTTAAAAATGACTTGCCTGCAAATATGCCCCCTTTGAAGAGTGTTCAGATTAGTGAACAGGGCTTAATAATGACCTGCAGCGCCACCTTGAGTTAAAAATTGTGAATTGGGGGACCGTTATCCAAGGCTTTTTATTCTGGAAGAGAGGCGCAGACATATGAGGTGGATTAACAGGTGAGTATACAAACATTTTAGGCACTTTAGTTTGTTTTTTTGTTACAATGCAATTAATGTAATCATGTATATTTTATGTATGCTATAAAGTTGCCAAGGGAGGACTAAAAATTACATCAGGTTTTCATACCCTGTAGCACCGCATTTGAAAGCCCTTCAAATAATATCTGAAAGACTCTGCAAACCAGCAATACACAAAATACACAAAGGAATACTAGTCAAGGGTGAATCAGTTAACGGTGAGAAGGGTATTGGTAGAGAGACGTAGGTAATTTCATTAAATACCAAATCCTAATTAACTTCCTGTGTTTATACACTTTCTGTGTTCCTCTGTCAACAGTATGCAGATGACATCAGGTTACGCTATAAAATACTAAATGCTCCATTATGTCCTACTATAAAACAATTATTAGCCTGTAAAAAACATTTTCTTATCGTATAAAACAAGACCACATCACCACCATGGACAATTAACAATTAACAACATTATAACACCACTTAAGTCACCTGCATTTTTCCCTTGTGCCTGATAAACAAAAAGAACAATGGTAGCTTGAAAGGCACAGTTCCTACGATAGGAAAATGCAATGGCATTAACATTAGGGATAATTAACCTAGCTAGGCTCTTCCTCTAGGATAGCAATGGCTAATGTTAATAAGACAACGTTGGGACAGTAAACTCTACATTACTAACTGTAATATACATATCTAATAATATCGAATATAGTTTCGCTATATACCTCAAATTTGTTAACTGCTTTAGAGTCTTTTTCTGACGTAATGTTAGTTGCTTCAATGTACTTTGAATTAGCCTTGATTGTCTGGTGTGAGAATTCTACAGATGGGGCTAGAGGTAAATCAGCCCAAATCTTAACGAAATTCATTTTTCTCAAACCCTGTTGGTGATGCTATTGTTCATAGGTCTGCAGAAGTCCAAGAGAGGGAGAGCTTAACCCTGTCATTCCCTTTATATCAGCAATCATTGAGAGACATTACATTTGGCACATGTCATCTCAGATTTCGCAGGTAGCCTGCTTTCAATTTAAGCAAAGCTTTTTGCTGAACTGGCAAACTAGGCAGTAATTTAGATAAAGGATCAAAATAAAAAGATACACTTATCAGCATGAACATGAGGACATAAAGACAGCTACAGCACCCAGAAAAAAAACTATTATTGTCCTAGCATTGGGAACCAGCAATCCAAGAGGTACATTTTTATCAGAATCAGAAGATTCTGAAGTATTGATGCTTATGTTATGACTACACTGTCACACAGAGATACAAAGACAAGAACAGTATAAATATAAAGATTTTTTAAAAAGTTACTTTACACAAAATACATTATGCTATATTTACAAAAACACTGGGGTCAGTAAGAGAGTTGGGTATAAATACAATAGATAAACTAGACTGCAAGAGTGTGCACTGGAGGGAGTGGAACACATTGGGGTTTGGGGTGCATGTGGCCTCCTAGAGAGACAACAGCTTGTTGTACAACAGTATGGGCATAAAACATGTGTTCATGGGCTAACAAACACTGACACATTTCAATGACCTGTGCACGCCTGAAAAGGGGGGCTGTTAAAGACAAAAGAAAGTGTTAAATAATATCTGCTCAGACTGTAATTCTCTCAGTACTGTCAAGATTGGGCTGTGACCGTCCAGGCAGGAGGCACACACGCAGACTTCCATGCTTTTGCTTTCAAGAAAGCCCAAAACTCCCAACAGAAACAAGGAACCTGAACAGACATAACTCAAGAATACCTGTGGGTGAACCACAACAGAGTAACACAAAGGCAGGTTGTTTATACAAAACACCTGATAATAATTATACTTCATCCCGGCCAGCCAAGCTCCAAATGCTCTCAGTGATGAGACCACGCCCCCAGTCAAACTAAAAGTCCTTTTACAAAACTTAAAGCACAGCAGCTTCTAGCGGCAGCTGTCTGGGGATGTGACAAGTACAGAGAGTTAATCAGTAAACCATGCAGAAGGGTTTAAAACAATCCACATTAAAAGTGTTATGAAATAGTTAAATACAGGTGGAGTGAGAGGGGCAGCTGTGATGGAGCAGAAACTAATTTCAAACTGCTTTAACTAACGCAAACAAATTGTGTCCTTATTGATAACCAAAGCGACAGTTGAACTCAATGTGATCCATCTTTATTCTTTGACCAAAAAACACAAAACAAAACACTGGCGTGAGAGCCAGACCTACTACTATAGTTTTCTTTAACAAAGGATACACGAAGAACTGAAATCAAGAGCTGGGGTCACAAGAAACCAAACAAGGCGCTGGGATTCAAAGGAAACCATGTGCTGGGTTGTCTGACAAAGGACCCCATAAACACAAAGAACTTAAATACACTGAAGACTAACACATAAACCAATAAGCATAGAACAATCATTAACTCAAAAACACAAAACACCTGACATGAGAGACAATAAAACCAAGTTCAAAATAAAAGTCTTAACACAAAACCAACATTAACCAAGAGCGACCCCTGCTGGTCGCTGTCAAGACCTGACAAAAACCAGTGTTTGGAGACACCCAATCTTCTGATCGATCTTCTGATTCAGTGGCCAGCACTTTACCACTGCACCACAGGGAGGCTGTGAACATGCCTGCTCTTGCCAAGCCATTAATGGAAAAGCGCACATAGTCGCATTATGTATTATTTTTAATTAACATTACTTTGCGTTCATTTGGCAGATACTTTTATACAAAGTGACTTACAGTATGAGAAAACACTCAAGTTTCTGGATAGTGTGAGAAAAAAGGAGAGTTCTAAGTGCTAATGTTTTATGTAGGGAGTTGTACAAGGAAGATAGAGGAAATTCTGTCCGAACAGATGAGTTTTCAGGAGGTGTTATACTGCTTTGATCAACTTTGGCAGCTCATTCTGCCAGTGGGGAACCATAAATGTGAAGAGTCTGGACTGGATTTGTCTGGTGTGTAGGGATGGCAGAGTCAGACAGTGTTCCTTGGAAGAGTGGGAGTGAGTTGGAACATAAACCTGAATGACAGGTAGTTGGGTGCAGACCTAGAGGTCACTCTGTAGGCAAGAGTTAGTGACTTGAATTCGGGCAGCCATGGGTAGCCAGTGTAGGCCAATTAGCAGTGGGGTAACATGCAACCTTTTGGGTTGGTTAAAGACCAGCCAAGCTTCTGCGTTCTGAACCAGAAGTTGGAAGACCCACTAGGAAGGTGAGGCAGGAATCGAGGCGAGAGATAACTGTGGCTTGTGCCAGAAGTTGGGTGGCATACTGAGGTGAGTTGGCATGATTTTTATGATGTAGTGTAAGGCAAACCAACATGACCAAGAGACAGATGCGATGTGGTCATAGGTCCTCAATCATGACACCCAGGTTTCTCACCACATTGGATGGGTTGAGGAGCGATGAGATGATTTTCATTTTGATATTGTAATGGACAGGAACTTTGGCTGGGTTTAGCTGTAGGTGGTGATCCTTCATCCATGTGGATATGCCTGATAGACAAGTCGAGATGCATGCCGAGGCGTTGTAGTTGTCTGTTGGGAACGATGGGAGAAACCATGAGAATGGATAGTCAAGCCCAAGCAGGTGGTGTAAATTGTAAAGAGATGTGGGAACAGGTGACCGGAAGGCATTTGAAATGAATGAAGTAACAAATTGAATGAAGTAATGGTCAGATATGTGCATGACAGTGATGCAATTACCAGCACAGTTCCTAGTAAGAATGAGGTCAAGAGCCTTGCCAGCTTTGTGGGTTAGAGGACTGCAACCCAGGCTAAGGTCAAAAGATTAGAACAGGGACATAAAGTAATCCAAGCTTGGTTATTAAAGTGAATATTCAGATCTCTTAGGATGAGTAGTGGACAGTCATAGTCAGGGATGGCAGACAGTAGTGTGTGCCCTAATATCCAGGTGGGTGGTAGATGGCTGTTACAGAGCAGAACGCGTCGGCTCTTACCGAGCCATTTATTGGTAAGGACTACTGAACACGTAGCAGCATTCATGGGCTGATTATTTTTCATTAAACCACAACAAACAGTGACATGTGTCTTCTTTGTATATTTGACATGAGCTTTAGTGTCTTGAAGTCTGTTTGTTTCTGGCCACCATGATGTCACAGACTCTCCAACACACATTTAAGGTGACGCGACCATTCTTTTTCTCTCTCCCAATGTATTTTTTTAACTATCAATACTCGGCCCCTGATCAACCAATCACAAAGTTATATACACGCACACAACAATGGATATTAACAGATGTGTTAACATTGGAACCATTCCAATATTTCAAAATATTGAATAACAAATTCAGCTATAAAACGAGTAATACTAAAAATAAAACATAAGAATAATAGTGTGATTTAATAATAATAATAATAGTAATAATAAAAATTAAGAAGAACAGTTACTGGTCTAATTACTGTTAACACAAATAGTGGTTCATGGTTCTCGATAATTATTGCACATAATACAGGTAAGCGGTTACAGAAATGAATGAATACAGATAAGTAGTAGATAAATAATACAGACACAAGTAGTGATCTTACACATGGTAAGACATAATAAGATACTGCACATAATGATAATGTTTTGACGCCCATTAAGAAATAGCACATATTACACATGTTAAGACTTTTAAGTTTAGACAGTGTTCTCCTGATTGCTGTGAATTACCAACACCTCCAGTGTTATATAATGTTAATAATAATATAGTGAGGAAATGAGAAAAGTAATTAAATTAGTCATGTGCAAAATATGCTCTAAATCCTATCAAACAATGAGTCATTATCAGGTGAAAATAAACATGTGATGTAAAACACAATAAATTCTGTGCCTGTAGACCAGCTATGGCTGTGGCCGAATGGGAGAAATGGTGATCATATGGCTGTGGCCGATTAGGTTTAAGTGATCATGACAGCTCTAAAAAGTACACTTCCACTTAAAATAATTATTTTTTTTATACAATGCAATCATCAAAAATATAAAACAGCACAAATTATACAAACGATGAGATACCTGAGATGCTTTTCAAACATGCTTGAAGAAGTTCCTTCAAGCCTGCTGGAAAAGCCTGTGCCATGCTGAGCACTTGTTGCCTACCTTAAGACCACTTGGAAAATATTTATAAACTTAACATTTTTGTTCTGGAAATCATCTTCCCTGGTTATTTGTCATCAAAGCTAATTTTAATTATGAACCTTTAGATAAATGTACACTACCAGTCAAAAGTTTTAGAACACCCCAATGTTACAAGCTTTTTTTAAATTGAAATTCAAACTGTTCAGTAAAGTGAATAGCATGAAATGGTACAAAGGACAGTGCTGAACTGCCTGAGGTTAAAAAAGGTAAGGTTACCCAGAAGTGGGAAATAATTCTGTAGCGCCATTCAGTACCCTCTGGTATGTGCCTAGTTGGTTGGGTTCGTCCTACAGCAAGATAGTGACCCAAAACATAAGTCCAAGTTATGCCAGAACTATCTTAGAAAAAAGATTGTTTTTTTAATGAACAGAATGTATGTTCATCAAAACAACACAAGGTACTGGGGACTTACCCACAGAGGTATTTCAGACAAGTGCCTGAAGACAAGTTTATGGTGTTAATGATGTTGAATATTTTGTTTAAAGGCAGGGACTGTTTCTGAAGCATGACACAATAAAAAAAAACGTGTTCCACAGGAGTTTAGATGGCATGCAGTCTTAAAGTATTTCAGGAATTCACACATAAAAACCATGTAAACATTTAATTGTGTTGCATTAACTGTTATAACCTGTCATAACACATTTAAGAATTTTACTTACTGAAAGTCACAGGGGTGATGTACTTGTGTAGCCAGTGGTCTAGCTTAGCAATAAACAAGTCAAAGCACGGCCAACCTAAAGATCAAAGAAGGTAAAAATGAATTGCTGTCAGCCAGTTTTAGGACTGAACATATCCCAGCAACTACTATGAATGAAATGTTCAGTTATTCTACAAGGCTTGTGCTAGCAAGTTGTGCCTTACACTTATTTTCCTGTGAGCTCAGTAGACAGTGAAAGGTTGGTCAATAAACCACTGTGAAAAACATCTTCTACATAACCATTTTACTTTTACTTACATTTTTTGCTTACTTACAATCTTGAAACGTTTATTTTTCTTTTAAATTTGCGATATTAATGTTCATTAATGCTGAGAGTTTAAGTTTTGGAATTTGAATATATTTAGTGCCATTTGAGTACGCACTTTAATATGTTTAACAGCTAACCAAAGTAGTAATGCAATGTTATATTAGAACATTACATCACAAATTTAGATGTATATAAATAATACATTTAAATGTAAATAAAGGTAAAAAATTACAAGAACTGAATCACTGAAAAACAAAATCAGAGGGGCAGCAGAAAATGGAAATAATGAAAATTTTAGGGGAAATAAAACAGGGATCCTCTGCTTATCCACACTGTTTGAAAAGCCATAGCCCCTAAGAGAGATAATCTCCAAACCTGAAGAGTTGCTGACCTGTTTCCTGAACCCATTTCATGGGTTTATTTAACATGGGCTCACACAGATGGCTGAAAGGCCATAAGCTGGGGGAGGGGGTGTTTGAGGGAGGAGGGTGTGGTGCTCTAACAGTCTGGATCCTGCTGTGTCAGCGCTGGAGCAAGGAGCTGTGTGGGTGAGGGGTCCGCCCAATGAGTGTGCGCCCTGCTACCAGCCGTTCCTCTGGCAGCACTGAAGACTTCCCCATCAAAACCAAACAAGCAAATATACCTCTAAATGTGACTGAGTTTACTTGTTACAGAGACTGAATCTGAAAGACCTTTGGACTGCAACAGTTTCCCATTTTCACTGTATAGTTAATAGCACCCACAGTCTCCACCCGCCCCCATCCTGTCAAAACCATTATCCAGCTCTTCCAGTCCTATCCTTCCAGTAATATCCTACTACCCATTCCAGCCATATCCTACTACCCCCTCCAGCACATTTTACAGGAAAAATTGCACTTTATGATTCTGTGAAAGAATACAGACAATTTTCTTACCAAAGCCACACTTGTTCTTTGTTTCTTCTACGTAGCTTATGCAGATGTGGTTTTGTTGTGGTTTCCACAAAATGTTTGGGGTGGAAAGTAACAAACCAAATATTCTGTACTGCAGAACTTAAGTGTCTTTTGCAGATCACAATTAGGTGATATTTGTTTAATTTTATATTTGATCATTTGATGAAACCATCCACTTCTGAGGGGAAACCATTTTTATCAAGCTAAATGCTGAATTTTGAGGCTGATTTTAATAGATCATATTAGAGGTAACAATACGTTTTTTTTTTACTCCAGGTGGTAGGTAGTGGCCTTAAACCTTCATCTTGACCAGTTCCCTGACAATGGTTAACCAAAGACCATGGTTAAAATAAGGTTAACCCTGGTATCCCTTAGCAATCATAAATAATACTTGCCACATGTCTTGAGCTTTAACTTATTCTTATAGAATATTCAAATATCCAAATATAGTGTTCAGTAGAAAATTCAGAAATGAAAACATTCCATGCTCATTGCCCTAATCACAATAAACTCAAGCCCTGTTTTGTTTACACAGTCACAGAAATTTAAATTTGCGTTGTAGTCTCAAAAAGTAATATTTCATTTTACACTTAATAAAATATCTCTTAAATCTTGTTATGACCTCACTAACCTAGACTAAATTCAAATAAACATGTCTGCACTTTTAGGACTGGTTTTGATGCTAAACATTGATCCCTATATCTGTAGTTGTTCTGTCATTCTTTTCATTTGCTTCACTGGTTAAGACAATTGTTTCATTTGCCATGGTATTATACTGTGTGCAAGTGACTGACTCAGCATCATGATATGTAATGTTTACTGTGAACCTGCTTATTCGGCTGAAATGTCATTTTTCGGCTTTTGGAATGAGTTCAGATTTTGGAAGCAGATAGTATTACTTTATCTCTCTCAGATCTTCAGTTTAAGCCTTCAGGGGAGCTTAAGGACTTCAGTCTTATCTGAGACCGCTTTGCTCTGGATCAGGAAAATGATACACAAAGCTCTTAGTAGAAGACAAGATGTGGTTTATGTTGAACTCAGTGGAGGGGTCATGGCATGGGCCATAAGGGTTTTGGAGAGGGCATTATTTTTAAATGGTCTGGGTCACTGCTGGGTCAGGCCAGAGGAATCTGGTTTTTCAGAAGCTCTACTGCTGAACCCTCTCAGTGCAAGCTCTTGAGAAAGGACAAATACACAACCACAGAAATATGTGTTCATTATCTTGCAGGGCAGTTGTGTAAGATGTGCAGTGGTGATTTGAAGAACAAAACAAGGATCACAATGATGAAGGGATAAATATTCCCCAGCCAGCTTGTTTGTCTGCAAATCTGGAGTCAAGGCCAGTGAAACCTTGCAGAGGTCAGTGGAGCATTCACAGGAGTTGATGGTCTTCGTGAATAAATCAGAGTCACTAGTGAATCTCATGCTCTATTCTGGACAAATGGATGTAAAACCACGCCGTAAACAATGCCCCATCTATTTTGCCCTCACCCAGGGTCTTTCCCGTGCATGGAACACACTCAGACTAAGTGCAGAATTGGGTTTGGACAGTTCTCCTCCAAGCCAACCCATCAAACAGCAGGCCTCCAGAGATGTTTTCACCCACAAACAGCATGCCTGTGACAAGCTGTTGTATGATAGGGTGTCAAACTTCTATGATGGATGGAGCTGGTGCCTCTCCTCCTCAAAAACAACACATATGTTAGCGATGGAGCTCGGCACTTTTCCTTTCTTTGCGGGCCCAAAGTGCTGCACTGTGTCTGATATATTAATGAAAGTCTTTTGGATCACACTCTGGCCAAAATCAACTCCACACTTCCTGGCCTAAAAAAAGAGTGAGACTGAAAGAAAGATGTGTATTTTCCTTTGCTCTGTTCATAGTCAAAAGCATTACTTACTGGAGATCCCATTTTCAGACCTGGCCAACATAGAGGCACTGGGCCTTTGTTGCTTACACTGTGATTACTTTGGCTGCCTGGGGAACTTGCCTCATAGCCGTACTCTCTCTCTCATGTGTCACTCATTTTGATTTTCTCTTGTATGTTTCTGGTTGAAGAGAATGTATAAACCATACTGACTGAAGCAGTAATCTATAAACTAGCATGGTTTTGGTTATTTTTTGTAAGCTCCTACAATCTCGTTGAATATTTTAGCTGTGTTGATACAGGGACTATGGATTAAAAATTTATTTGCACAGGTGAACTTTTATCTTATTATATTTACATATGTTTATACAGTAGTTTTACACAAAAATCATGCGCAAAGCATTTCTTTTGGGTTGTGTGTCTGGCCGTGTCTGTTCCTGTTCCAAGGGAACTTCTGGAAATGGCAACAAAACATTTAATCTTTTTCCATTCTTTTCCCAGTATAATGACTCCAAAAATAGGCCACTCTTCTTAGTGCTCACTGCACTGTGGTGCAGTATATGGCATAAACACTTTGTGTGTAGGTTCATAAGAAAGCTTTGCATTTTCATTTGCCTCTGGTTTGTACCAGCCTTGGTTCAGCTGTGGCAGTAACACGTATTGAGTGCAATGGAGGCTAGTGCTGAGTCAGTATTAAAGGCCTTGCACTGGGCCACCCACTAACACAAGCCGGTTTTAGCTCCAGTCTTCCAAGCCTCCTCACTACAGCCCAATCCCAGCACACAGGGCTTGGCTATTGCTAGAAGATCCTATACAGCCAAAGGAACATTCAGAACAACATCTGCGGTTTTAACTTTGTTTGTCTTTCTAAGCAATAAAATAGTTGGCAAATTGCTTTAATAATACTTCTTTGTCTGCCGTGGATCTTGGTGAACAGGTGCTGAAATGTTTTGCTCTACACTTGATTCCATAAGTGGATTGTTTCTTTCTGTGATTCATGGTATTTTGTTAAAGGTCATTGTCATCATTCGTTTTATGTCATTTTCATTGCCAAGCATGGTTTTGGAAAACTAGCTGAGACCTTGCTCCCCAGAAACTGAGGTTGCAATTTATAGGAACATGTTAGTGTCACTATGCATATAGCAATTGTAGCAAAAACTATGCTACATGACCAAATCTATAATTTCACTCACCATTCCAAAACACATGCACCTGTGATAAAGTGAAAGGTTGCAATAAATTAGCAACAGTGCCTGGGATTACCCGAACACTGATCTGACCTTAAAAGCAGACCTCGAGTGAGCTATCTAAATACTTGCTCTGTAATGACATCCTTAAAAAGACATTTACATTTATGGCATTTAGCAGACGCTTTTATCCAAAGCGACTTCCATTCCCCAACTACAGGGAATAGTCCCCGAGAGCAACTTGGGGTAAAGGTCTCGCTCAGGAACCCAGTGGTGGTATGCTGAAGGTAGGATGACCTCTTGGTCCAGAGGCCAGTATCCTACCCACTAAGCCACCCCCACCACCAGACATGTAGCATTTGTGTGATTATAATGCTGGCTCTGAAAATAATCCTGATTGCTCCCTGACAGTCAGTGTTGAGAGCTTACTAGAGAAAAAGGAAGCAGTTCAGAATGGGCCAGAAGAGCAATGGAGGTATGATGTTACATGGCTATCTAAAGCATGGCGATGTGCTGGATTAAAAGTCCATCTCTACATTTGTGCTGAATGTTTTTTCACTGGCCTCCATGACGCACATGTTCCTCAAGGCCTTTAAAGACCATGACTGTGAATGATTGAAACCTTGTTGTTTCTTAATATGCTCTCTATAAATGAGGTCATTAGTCCCACTGGATTTGCTTTAAAGTAAATGTTCCTTCCACAAGCCTGACACTAATATCAGTCATACCTTCTTTAACTGAACGCAAACACGTACAGTGCCTTGCAAAAGTGCCACCTTTTGCTGCAATTTTTGTAGAACCACCTTTTGCTGCAATTACAGCTGCAAGTTGCTTTGGATAAGTCTCTATGAGCTTGCCACATCTTGCCTGGGATTTTTGCCCATTCCTCAAGGCAAAACTGCTCCAACTCCTTCATGTTGCATGGTTTTCGCTTGTTAACAGCAATCTTCAAATCTGACCACAGATTCTCAATTGCGTTGAGAATCTAATCTTCAAGCAAAATGTCTCAGCCAACAGCTTCGAAACAAACTTTATACTTTAGAGAGTACTGCACCCTCACTGGCATGCCCAGGTACTACTCCACAACTCCAACAACGGAGCTCTCAACTCACCAAGACTCTGGAGAAGGGTGCCTGGCGAGAATGAATCACATTCACCATTTAACATACACACACCATAAATAATCTCTTAATACTACGTAACAACATCTACCCCCCTCTAATGTTCCCCAAAAACACAGAAAAAGGGCCAGCCGGCCACTTACTCCACACTCAAAGCCTCCTGGAAGGCCAGTCCTGCAGTGCGCTTCAAAAGAATGCTTTTAATTTTGTGTAATTTATCACGGGCGCAGACGGGTAACGTGCAGAATGTTAACGGGCCCGAGCGGGTGCGGATTCAATTTTGATATAATGGGTGAACGGGCGGGTGTGGTGCTGTACTGTGCGGGTGTGGGCGGGTGCAGGTCTCCAAAAGTGGACAAGTGCAGGACTCTGCTTCTTGGTCTTCATGGTGTGATGCCTCTTGCTTGGTGGTGTTGCAGCCTCTGGGGCCTTTCAGAAAAGGTATGTTTATACTGACAGATTATGTGACACTTAGACTGCATGTGACTTTTGAGGGTAATTGGTTGCACCAGAACTTTTTAGGGGCTTTATATGAATACATATGCACATGCCAATTTTCAGTTTTTTGTTTTTTTTTATTCTTTTTTTATATATTTTTTTCTCATTTCACTTCACCAACTTCACTATTTTGTGCAGATCCATCACATAAAATAAGATTAAAAAACATTTAAATTACAGGTTGGAATGTACCCAAATAGATAAAAAGCCAAGGGGGATGAATACTTTTGCAAGGCACTGTACCTCCTGGGCTAATGAGTGCACTGATGGAATGAGTGTTTAGCTGTCGCACCACATGCTGGGTGATTATGATGGCGTAAGCCTCTCTGGCCTGCTCTGTAACATGGCCCCTTGTAGTAAGGCATGTGGCCCTGCTTTACTAGAAATGACCTCATGCTACCATGCTAGCTCGAAAGCATGAAGCACACAGTGGAGATGGATGGGAGGACTGTGCAACTCTCTTACGAAACTTTAGGGTCTCCATAATGCTGGAGTGCTTGTGCAGGATAAATTCAGTTGTGTCTACATGTACATTTTCCCATGAGGAAGGTATATTACACCAGCATGATTTTGTCTTTCAGTTTACTTACCTTTGGTTGTAACTGTGTTGCTGTACTGCATTTTATTAATGTTTAAATAATGTACACATTTAAATCTGTCATGGCGGGTATGGGGAAGGACGCACCAGCAGGGCACAGAGATCATGAGAATAATAAATAGGATTTAATGTCAGAGTTCAGTTTTCCAAAAGTCGGCTTACACACATACAACATACAGCTTGGGTCGGAAGAGGTGCGCTTCTCACGCCGGAGGACCTTCTCTCTGGCGTGCATGAACAAAACAGAAAACTCTAATGTAAAGTTCAGGAGGACCTTCACTCCAAACGAAACTTTCTCCTCACACTGGGCAGGGACTCTGCTACAGAGTCGTCTCTTCCGTAGCCCTCTGCTTTCAGGGGCCAGTACAATTTCTCCACGCTCTGTGGAACTCTCTCATTCGGCGGGAGCTCTTGCGTTCACGCCTATAGATACAGCAGGGGAGACACACACACTGTCAACACACCAAGCACAAGAAGTTGGAAAGGGTTCTAGCTGAACGTGGCTTGGCTGCTGGCTCTCTCCACTGCCACTGGAGAGACTGTTGGATGTAACAGAAAAGTCCTCAGTGTGCGTGCACTCCTTCACTCCTACTATCAAAACATAAAGCATGAACCAAGAGTTATACAAACTTTACAAGTCTTAGAAACCGAACCAGAGCCACAGTATGGAGTTGGGTGACCACGCAACAATTCTGAGGATTGGCTGGCCTTTTGAACATACACACACACGCAGACAGACAATCACACAACATGGACAATAACTCAAGCTCTTTACTCTTTACATGACAGGTGGACATGTCGTTAGGTACCTAGCAACCCAGCCCGAGAGCTAATGAAGCTCCCCATTCTCACCTGGGTTGCCTAGGCACCCAACATCCACACACACACGACAACCCTTGTCATCACACCCGTGCCCAGAGCTGTGTACCTCTTAGTACTTGGGCGATGGGCTCTGTTGTGGGCTTGGCTGAGACGGACCAGACGTGACAGAATCAAGTCAATTCAATGCTTCACTTCTTGTCACTGTAGTTTCCTGACAATTATTTTAGTGCTATAATAAAAAATCCAAAGTCAGATAAATTGGAAAAATGTTCTTGGGACATCATAGCTCAAACATATGAGGAATTATGTAGCAAAATATAGTTTGTTGAAGATTTAGAAGTATGCATGTTTTTTTTCTTTGGTGGTGTTCGAGGCTAATTTTAAAGACTGGTCTGGTTTTGAACTAGCTAGGCCAGAGGCATTTCACTTTTCAGTTTGACACCCTGTCTCAGATCATAATTGGCATTTGTCTGTCTGGCTCATCTTGAATCATTTTGGTTTTAGTGTCAGATGTTCCACACATCCCCTTTTCTGCCTGTCTCTTTGGACTAGTTTAAATCACTCATTTGATGGTGTGCACTGCATAATACAAGGCAGATGGCTCAACACTGCCGGACACAAACCTGTAACCTTTTATGTAGACTGAGTTTTAGCACCACATTCCGATTGTTTGCTGTCCCCTTGTAACTTATCAGTGTTGTCACTATTCAGAGAGTGGTCATGATGGTGACATAAAACACGTTAGAGCGGACCTTCACATGACACTGACAGTAGGTCCTTCGGAGGTTTTAACCACAATGGAATTTAAGCACACTGAATTTGTCATCTCGTTCAGTCTGTTCCTTGCCAAAAATTTAAACCATTTCTTTTCCTGCACATGGCCTTGATCACATATGGAAGCGATCAGAGCTGAAAACAGTCTGTTAGGCAATGCCAGTGTGTTAGGCAAGAGCTTATTGCCTCTCCCTGAACTAACGAGAGGGCTCATTCTTACTACTTCTTCTCTCTCCCTCTCTTTTTAGGCTTTTTTTGTTCTCTGATGTCATGAGAGACTGCTTAAGTGAGAATACTTTTTTCTGTCATTGGCTGTGCTAAACTGATCTGTTTCTCCTGAAATTATGTGTTTCATTATCTGAACCAGTAACTCACAAACCAAATAAAGAGTTTATTTAGTACAAACCAAATAAAGAGTTTATTTAGTCTGGAGCCATTGATGAGTCAGTGTTACCAGTTGGAGACAACAGTAGCAGTGATATGAGTCGTAGAGTGAGATTTATCAAATGCACCATGACTTTGGGAGTTGTGTAAAAAAACAGAAAAAAAAATATTTTCTTTACAAAACAGGCTTTCATTGCTGTTCTTATTGGATCTGACTGTACAAAGATTTGAGCAAAGAATAACACAAATTAAACAGATCCAGTAAATAAAAAACGCATGTGCTCTCTCTAGTCAACCAGACCAATAATTATGTATTATTGCTTGTTGCATTTTGTGCACTTTATGCAAAAGCTCATGAAAGTTTCACCCCCAGCAATGTCAAACACTTCAGTGTTAAATGTAATCAAGTTTAAAGGAGATTATCTGGAAGGGGTGCTGGAAATTAGCGCAAGAAAGCCAGCAGATCTGACGTTTCTAGGAGACCCTGTATAAACCCTGTGGATTGGGCTTGCTGAAATTGACACTCTGTAATAGTAGCCAGCACATAAGCACTGACTTGGACACAGTGAGGCAAAATGCATGAAAAATACAGTGAGTGAAACACAGAAGGGTCAGATGCACACTCTGACCTCACTCAAATTCGCGTTTTCACAAAGCTCTGTGTATGACTGACAAAGCAAATGCTGTTTCGTAAAACCAGCCGTAATAACGTTCCGATTATGCAGGAACCTGTCCTCTAATGATTAAGCAGCTAATGCTGTGTCTACAAGTAAGTTATTATTTAGGTTTGTTTTTAAACAATAAAGTTACTAATAACTTTACTATTAACTTCATCCTCATTTTGCATATTAAGGACAATGTTGAAAAACTAAATGTTTGTGGTTAAAACTGCACTTTAAGCACGTTTTAAACATTGTGTCTAGATCATTTATCATTCTGGTTTTTTTTTTTGCTATCTTGCACAATAAAAAACATTTGATATGTACTTCTGTTGTTAGATTATTTGCAGTAAATAAAGCCTCTTTTAACTTACACAAAAAGGCTTTTCTGACATGCTTCCATTACGAAAACAAATGTTACTTTACTGAACCATGATATATACCAGAAACAGCAGGAATTTTAATTATACTGTGATATAAAATGTTGCCCATACCCCCCACTATTACTTTGTATGTAAAATGTTCAAACTTTTTGAAAAGTGTCTCACACAACAAATAGGAAACATAATGATATAATAGTTGGATATATTCTACCTTAATTCTGAGCTTCATGACTTCATTACAGACATGACGCATCACATCATAACAGTCAAAACAACTTTTTGCTATAGCGATTTCCTCAAAGTGAGATGTTCAAAATACACACCATCATTTTGTGACTACCATGATTTATTTATGTTTAAGATAAGATAAGATAAGATAAACCTTTATTAGTCCCACAAGTGGGAAATTTGCTTAGTACGGCAGAAAGTGGACA
>JBBIGA010000011.1:16435239-16449874 GCA_037576975.1 Alestes dentex
AAAGGCCCTCCTCTTCTGCTTGAGGACGGCTTTTATTTCTGGCGTAATCCAAGGTTTGTTGTTGGAGAAGCACCGCAGTCCTGGTGGGTACAGTGTTCTCCACACAGAAGTTAATGTAGTCCGTAACACAGGTGACAAGGCTGTCTATGTTCTCCCCATGGTCATCACCGAGCACACAGTAGACTCAAGACAGTCTTTTAGAGCCTCCTCGCTCTCCTCCGACCATCTCTGTACTGTACGAGTGACTGGTGGCTCCCTGTGCACTAGGGGCTGGTACTCAGGAACAAGGTGCATCAGGTTGTGATCAGATCTCCCCAGGGGAGGGAGAGATGATGAACTGTATGCCCCTTTTGTGCTGGCATACAGTAGGTCCAATGTTTTATTATCTCTGGTGGGGCATGTCACATACGGGGGTAGTATGTGACATACGGGGGTAGTATAGAGTAGTATAGAGTAGTATAGAGTAGTATAGAGTCCATCGACATGATTGAGGTCACCAGATATTAAAAAAAGGGCTCTAGGAGATTACGTTTGCAGTCTGCTGACCACAGAATGAAGAGAGTCACAGGCCGTCTCCGCGTTGGCCGGGGGGGGAGCGACATGCACCGTTATCGTGATAACACATGAGAATTCCCTTGGAGATAGTATGGGCGCATGCTAACGGCTAACAGTTCAATGTCTCTGCTGCAGAAGTGCTCTTTCACAGTGATGTGCCCAGGGTTACACCATCTGTCATTCACAAACACTGCCAGTCCCCCTTCTTTCCTCTTACCACTCTCCCTCATCCTGTCCGCTCGCAGCAGCTGGAATCCGGGCAGCGCCACGCTCGTGTCTGGTGTTAGCCAGGACTCTGTTAGCATCATGAGGCTACACTGCCACTACTCCCTCTGTGACCGGGTTAGCACCGTCAGCTCGTCCATCTTATTGGGGAAAGATCTCACGTTTCCCATGATTACAGAAGGGATAGATGGTCTCTAACGTCTCTTCCTCGGTCTGCGACGCTCCCTCCCGGCACGACACCCCCGACTCTTTCTCCTCAGCTCGCTGGGGATGTCGGGTCTGTCTGCTGGCAGCACCGCTGCGGGGCACAGAGCTAACAGCTGATCATGGCTGTAAACAAAAAAGCCACGCGCCGGATCTCCAGATGCGGGTGAAAAAAGTGGGAAAAACCAGAGAAAAATGACCAGAACTAACACGAAACGGTAGTGCATGGTGTCAGAATTAAATTACTAAGAGTTACGTAAAAAGTTACAAGAATAAGAAGTGGAAAATAAGAAAGAAGCTCATAAATGAGCGGAGCTGCCATACTAGGCTGCCACACACGGGGGGCGCCGGAAGTATTTTATAATAATACTTCGTTTTATTCTGTAGTGAGTTTAACTGGTGGTAATCCTGAATATACTGAACTGAAACTGATGAGTTTAGTATATTACTTCACTGAAAAATTGTTAGGCCATCTTTAGGCTTTGTTTTCTTTAGGCTTTATTTTCTTAGAACGAAATAAAGAAATGCACTGGTTGCATACCGCAGGAATATAATCATTATCTGTGATAATCTGGACCCACATAATTTACCATTATGTTAGACACAGTATTTAGACCTGCAAATTACAGGACAATTAGACGACATACTGAAATGTAAAACACATTGTCATAAAAAAGGAAAAAAGGGGGAAATATGTTTTTTGGCAGTTTGTTTGAGTCCTGCCATGCTTTTCCCCGTGTTCTCTGAGAAGTCTGTTAGTCATACATTTCGCTCAGCACCTAAACATGGTCTCCCTCTGAGCCTTCTCGTTGGATCTATAATGTGATAGCGCTATCTTTATGGTTTCATGGAAATTTTCATAAGCATTCAGTGCAACTCTTACTCCAGGTACAAAAAAAATGAGCTGTACTTCCAAATAAAACGTCCAAATAAAACAGCTGTTTTACATGCATTGATTTACCCGTGCCTTAGCATTTTCAGTCTATTGATGTGTTGACAAAAAGCATGTATTTAATTGTAACACCTTACAATAGATTTAATTGTTTTAGTTTAAAGAAATTAGGCCACTTTGGGGCCCAGAACTAGGTTACTTCTTTTTCATGCTGACCATTTTAAGCTTAGTGACATCCTCAAAGTAGCAAACAGTTTGTGAGGTGAAGCTTTCTGGTCTGTCGAAATAAAAATAGTATCAACAGCGCACAGCTACTACAGATTTTTAAATAAATCATAAAAATACACACAGTACAGCTTAAAACAAGCATACATAGGCATTTATTATGCTCAAATAATTTTAACATTCAGTTATTTTTATTTTTTAGGAGTTGCATTTAAGCGACTCTGATATCTACAATAACTACAGCCCCTTCAACTCAATAACTTTGTGTTTCTAGTGTAACCTGTGTGATTGCTTTGTTAATTTTAGTGATATGCTCATTAGCATGCCTAAAAGACAAAATAACTAAATTATCCAATAAATTGAGTCTGAATCGCTGCTTATGTTCCTCTGCCGTGCCGTACCTTAACTGCTTACAGGCATCTCCAATGTTTATTTACTCAAGGAATTTACTGGTCCAGCCTCTGCAGAAAAAGCCTTGCAGTAAATGTGGAGAGTGGCTGTCTTATGCAGGATATTCGTCTAAAGCTAGTTTGTGACTGTGTGCATGAGTATGAATATTTACATTTGTGTCTGTGTATGAGTCTTAATTAGTCACAGCGTTTATATATTACGTTTGGACAGCAGGCTGTAGTTCTCAAATCAGATTACCTTTTGTCCTGTCACCCTTAACTTTAGGTAAATTATCGGTTGTGAGGTCAATATATGACTGCAACTGAGAAGACCAGGTTCTATTATTTTTGCATGTTAAAAATTACGAAATGATGGGATGTGCTTCCAACAAACAGCCTAAGTAAAACACTTATAGAAAACCAAACATTTTAACAGTGTTTAAACAAAATGAAGAAGCTAGTAAACAAACATTACAATATTTTGAATTAAACTTGACTCCATAATAAGGTGATTATAGGACACTAGATAGTGTATGTGCTGTTGTTTGGTGTATTTCTTTGATTGTCTTAACAAACAGAGTTAACAGTTTGTTGTTCAGATCTGATTTACAGATGAGATTGAAATGTATCTCTGGGAAAAGAATTTTTGTTTCAGAGGACCAAACAGGAAGGCAAACGACTGATGCATACCAGTGCATTATGTTTCATATTGTTATTGTATTATTTGTCGGCCTGTCACAATAATGAAACTGTAGGTGACAGTTAGATAATAAATAATTGCGATTCATTTTTGCACAAAAAAAGCAGAATGTTTTACAAAAGAGATTATATAAACATTATTATAGACATTCATGCGGTTGCCACACCTTTATTTTCCTTTCCTGCTTGCTCATCTCATCTCAGTTTTTTTGTGGATAACATCAGCATTGCGTTTCAAACCAGAGAATTGGCATCTAACCCACGCTACAAGATGGTGGAGTTATAAATATCGTACGTTTAATATGAATTAAATCACATTCAGGGTGGCTTCAAATGGACTGTACATCACAAGATAATCTAGGAAGATACTCACTTAAGATCAGCATAATATCGGGATACATTTCACCACTGGCAGGAAGATCAAACAGGCCTCAAAATATGCCTTGTTATCCTGTAGTGTACCATTGTTCTGATATATAGGTCTGTTGACATTTTTCTTTCCATTTACTCATGTTAGTTGATGAAGTGCACACAGTTCACACATTTTCTTTTGTCAAAATAACATAGGTCAGGCTTTATTCATGTTATATTGATGTCTTTCTTGTATTTTTTATATATTGTGTGGCATATCTCAATTGAGGTATGTAGAAAAATAATTACAATATTTTTCTTTGACCGTATTGTGCAGCTCTAACACAGACCACCTCACAAAGCTCTCAGGGCCACTGGAGGCCACAGTTCCCACATCCGGGCTCCAGCTAAACCCTTTGAGGCGCTCCGCCACAGTGTTTACACAGATGTGTGGGTCTGCGGACATTTCTCCACTACCCCCATGACCTGCTCCCTTCATCTCCCTCCTGGGGCTTTCATTAGAGAACAAACCTGGATGCCAGGGCTGCCACTGTGACCATCTGCTGACGAAGACCCACATTCTAATCAAATTTGAAGGGAGGGGATGTCAGGCCAGCTGTGGAATGTCTAAATGTGTTGTGGAGGAGCCTGTGCTCCTGGGGAGGTTTATTTGCTGAGGGCTGACTGCATCAGCTTCACCTCCAGATGAGCGGGCAGGGGAGGAGTCGTCCTCCCCTGCCCGCTCATTCAGCTTCCGCAACGTCTGCCTGAGAAATGCTGTAAAAATGTTATGTATGCTTTCTTCTCCTTAAATATGATGCTGAACTGTATATACAAGAGAAAAAAAGAACCTTACCTATCCTGTAACACACCTAGCCTGAAATCTAGGACTATGCAGACGTTTGGGCAACCCCAGTTTTGTGCATCTTAAAAGAACATCCAGATTAATGCACAATAATTATTAATGTGTTAAATTTAACATATTTGAATATGATCTGTGCAACTGTTATTGCACATTTTATATTTGATGTTTTTAATATGTTAAACCCAAAGCAGAGAAACAGAAATTGCATGCTAAAGGTGGTAGAAAAACTAAGCTTGTTTACTGTGGGGCTGTGCTCATGCATTTAGAATCTCCACCAAGCCTGTCATTTTTAAATTGTTTACATTTAATTATTTAATTGTTTTCATGGCTGTAGTACACACCCACACTGTGTGATGTATAGTTGTCAGCAGTGCCCTAATTCCTGGGGTAGTTTTAGTAGTTTGAGCATGATGATCTACTTTAAGATGAAGGCTAGAGTTTCAAGTAAAAACGGCTCATTCAAGAAATACTAAATCAGTGCTGGCAGATACTCAAGGGTTCAGGTGTAGTATTGGTGTTATGAGGTAAAAGGTGGTATTGTGTCATCTCCAAATATACTGATCTGTGTTAAGATCTCTGGAATCTGTTATATTTTGTTTGGCTCATTTTTTGCTTGTATAATGCTAAATATCTCACAGGCACCCCAGACTCTAAAAATGAGTTCTGAAATGACTGATTTTATTAAAATTCAAAAGTATTTCTTGTGTTTGAAAAAAAATATTTAATGGAGAAAAAGCTCTTGTGGCAATTTTTTCTGAAATATGAGTAGTTTATTAATTTAGAGAATAATCAAGATTATGTAAGGTCATGTAATCAGGAGAATGCAATTCTATATATCTGAAGTAAGAATAGTTTATTATGTTTACCATACACAGTGCTGTATATGTCACAGAGTCCGTATGTAGTAAGAAGTAAAACTAAGTACAGTAAGACTGTAAACCTAATCAGTTTTTTCAGGTTGTTTTTTTGGCGTGAAACTTTCACATTTGCAAAGATGCTTTTTAACACTGAGAATACAGAAAATGCAGAGGAGTAATTAATAAGCAGCAATGGTTACAAAGTTCTCTTGTTTCTTTTAGGCACTGCTCAGAAAATTTAACAAAATGACTTCCTTGACTCACATGAAATGCTGAGTGAACAAAAAATAAGTAACAACATCTAATGTAATAGACATTTTCAAAGCTTGTAGTTCAAAACATGCATTCAACTGAAATGGCTTTGGGTTTTGAAAGAAGTAGACAGGCCAGTTATTGTGCCCTTAAGAGATTCTGATCTTTATTCTGCTCTGTTCTCTGTTCCAGTCTGTCTTTTATTGCACTTCTTTCAAAAACTGGTATAGGCCATAACACAGTTTAAATGGGCAGAGCTAGAATGCTTTAAGTGTTGTAGGTAGGTAATGTGAAGCAATTGGTTCTTATGACAAAGAATCCAAAACAATCTGTTTGTGCAGCTTGGTTGCCATATATGAACTGTGTAAACTGTGGAGTGAATGATATGTCTAAAACTTTTAACAGTGTTTACATACTAAATCCAAATAAGAAAGATAAATTTAGTTTTACATTAAATGAGGCCTTTGAAGTTCATTTCTTTTGCATGCTTTCCTCCAGAATGTTCTACAACTTTGAACAGGGTAGATAGTGTTGCAATGCCAAGAAAGTTCAGATAAGGTCCCAGGTGTCCTCTATGTTACTCTTAGCCTCTGAAACCTGGAATTAAAATCAAGCAGCTCCAGGTCCAGACCTTGAATGATTCAGTGGAAGCTGCATTTTCTTCAGTCATGCTTTCAAGCATCATCAGAGATCTCATGTTGTTTTCTTTCTCTTGCAGGTATCCAGGAAGGGAATGAATGCACTAAATGTAAGAATGACTGGGCAGTTAGAGCAGCCATCGCTCTCCTGTATGTCCTGTGTGCTATGCTCACTATAGCTGTGGCAGTCTTAGGATATAAAGGTAAACATTCCCTCTCCCTTCTAGTCTTGCTTAAATGCTCTTTAAACAATACATTTGTGATCATGTTCCATTACATGGGAATTTGATGTGAAATGATGTATCAATGTATCAGTAAATGAGAACAGGAAACAGACATGTGTACATGATGTATTCTATTGATTACTGTTGTGTGATGTTTGAGGAAAACAAAACACTTTGTGTGTTTACTCTCCAACCAGCTGATATCTGTCTACACTTTGTTTTCTTTCTGATCTGACATCTTGTTTCTTAGAAGCAGGACATTTCTACAAATATTGTTTATCATGACCATTATGGCAGCAAGTGTTTTCAGTATTCTCTCAGAGAACTTGAAATATTATGAAAGCCTTGTAAATTATGTCTAATAATGTATTTTTGCATAATCAAGAAAAAACTTGACACACTGACCATCAAGCTGAATAGCTGAAATGTCCTGCTGAAATCTGATAGCCTTTTTGGAGTTCTGAGATGATTCATTCACAACATTGTATGACACAAAAACTCAATGTGCCCAAGTGAATTATTTGTATGGATGTAAGCTTTCTGTATGAAACTTGAAGTCTAAAGTATTTATTTCGTTATTCTGAGCAGGACCAAACACTTGTACAGGAAAAGCTGCAGTTAGCAGATCGTAAGCCTTGTTCATGTGGTGTCTTTTTGACCAGAAAGCCTCATATCACCACTCGGAACAAGACATTTCATTCAAGACATACATACTAAGATGCAGGGGTTGAATATATCCTTTGGGATATGTTCCCATATATCCTTGCCATTATTAAAATGTTCTGAATTGAGTTTTTCTGTCCAGATCATGTCCGCTGATAAACATTGTCATCAGTAGTGCTTTGATAACGCCAATATTTACCAGACGAGAGAAAGACTTTAATCGAGAGAAAGACCAAATCAACTCTACAGGAGATTTTATGCCTTGGCAGCAATTTGTTGTCCCAGCAACTGCAAGTTGACTGACAACTGCAACGGCTGTCTAGATCGCTTTGTCTTCTCAGAAATGTCTGTATGTGTAAGACAGCTGCTCTGTTAAACTAACAACTTTTGATCACAATATGTCATAATATTCTTTTCTATTGTAGTACTGTAGTACACTGGCCAACTTCGTTACGTTTCATTACAAAGAGAACATAATTAGTCCTGTTTATTTTGTGCAGTGCAGTGTATAAAACCTTAAATAATAATTATACATAGTTCTGGTAGTATTTTTATGTGGCACCTCTGCATTCTTTTTTTGTCCAACTGAACAGATGTCAGAAAAATTACATGACATACTGTGTATTTTGTGATTTTGAGCAAAGTTTAGCCTCATTGCTAAACTTTGCTCAAAATAGCTTTCTTCTACAACAGATAATGCTCATACCGCTGGGGGGAGGTATGGAGAGACAGGGCAAGCCAGCTTGGGCCTCCAGTTGTTGGACCCCCAGTACAAGGCCAATCAACAAGCCTTTGAAACGGACCTCCATGTTATGGTTTTCCACAAAACATGTTATTGTTTTGTGTTTGGTTACACAAGTACTGTCCGGAAAGATACCATTCAACGTCTTGGGTGGATTTTAAACTGTTTTGTGATGCTGAAGAGGTCCCAAAGCCCCACTGAATAAGACAATGGGAGAAATAAAAACAGTAGTTTTTAAAAGAGCTTTTTTTCATTCATATTTTACCTCTAGTGTCAACGAAAGGCCCACTATACAGCTTATGAGAAATGAACTTTGTAATTATGTAGATGAATCTGTGGAAAACAGTGTTGGAAACAGTGAAAGATTCAGGCTAAATACCTAAATGTTGCACCCTCTAGTGTTGGAAGCTGTGTACATACAGTGACATACATATGGGTGCACAGTCTAGGCATGTGAACAAGCACTAAGGCCAAAGATACACAGTTTTGAATTCTTCAAGTCTGGAAACTGCTTTCTTTATCTCAGTGCTGAGTGGTTAGGTTGTCAGATTATATAATCTTTTGAGATATTGCATCCAGGACTGCAAAGAAACTATTATTTTATCATTTTAGACATTAGACATTGTAATAATTGATTACTTTTGTTTTGTATAAAACCATTTTCAGAATGAGTTGATGTGATAAAAAAAAACAAAACAAGTTTCTTTAAGGTAATTAAGCAGTTAGTTACGGAGCAAGATACTTCATGTAATATAGTGACGAGACAA
Source organism: Alestes dentex (assembly GCA_037576975.1). NCBI lineage: Eukaryota > Metazoa > Chordata > Actinopteri > Characiformes > Alestidae > Alestes > Alestes dentex. Next base: position 16,443,788 of record JBBIGA010000011.1, read on the forward strand.
TTTGATACATGTTAAAGCATTGTTTTACATAGCTGCTATTTACCTCTAAGGTCGGCAATCCCATATATGGGATTTTTTTACTTTTCCAAAACAATCATCTAAAGCTCAGTGAGTTTTTGTCCTTGAAACATATAAGTAACACCACTAGAAACGTTGAACCCTCTACTTTTCAAATATATATATTTTAAAATAAAATCCATCAATGGCGCTTTGTAAATAGAATAAAAAGAAAGCTTTAGATTTTCTGTCCCGCTGCATGCCGCAGCGACGCCCCTCAGCTATTCAGATGTAAAACAGCAATCTGAATACCTGAATAGCAATGTCGTGATTGGCTCATTGTGTAGCGGGGGCAGTGAGAACACGCCCCATTTCATCGCCTGAAACAAACGCACATGCTCGTGTAGCACAAACGAGATGAGAACACTTTGAGGAAAGATGTCCAGCGAACAGAAGATGAAGTGAACAGAGGCACTTTGAGCTTTGTCTTGATCCACTCAAAGACAATTCTGATGAGTAAGTAGCCTAATATCTGTTTTACTAGGGTGAGCAGATTTGAGCCTGAGCACGTCCTCTTTGCCAGGGACATGTCTGCTTTTTGAGACCTGGAGACCTCTTAAACCCAGCCAGGGTTTTAGAATTGTCCGTGATTTTGAGCTGCCTAAACATTTGTCGCGTCATGGGCATCTCTCATAAACTAGTTACTGTCCTACACGCCTATTCACTTCCACTCGCGCTGTGGACCCGAGAGGTAAGTGAGCGGGGGGCAGCAGGGTTATACCAATGTGTCACTGACAGCACGTGTATTTTTTGTAAATCGTCAGTGAATTTACAATGGCGTTTAGGCATTTTGGACTGCAGATATCGAGCGCTGCCCCAAGCTCACTTATCTCTCAGATCCACAGCACAAGTGAAAGTGAATAGGCGTGTAGGACAGTAACTAGTTAATGAGAGATGCCCATGACGTGACGAATGTTTAGGCAGCTCAAAATCCCGGACAATTCTAAAACCCCGGCCCGGTTTAAGAGGTCTCCAGGTCTCAAAAAGAGGATGTGTCCGGGGAAAAGAGGACATCTGGTCACACTAGCTGCATGTAGTGTGCCCCTATGCCTTCATCAGAAAAGAAACTGTTATGCTGCTTGGCATCGTGATTAGACTGCATATTGTATTTTTATTTATACTTATATACTTATACTTTGTTTATACTTATATGCTTACAGCTATATATTTATATTTATACATTTCTGAATGCTGTCCTTACCTTTTTGTAGCCAAGACATATGTTTACAAGGTTCAAACTTCAAAAGTCTTGCTCAGATATATTTATGGTGTGTTGTTTTTTTTTACTTTGTTTGAACTCTGAAAATAATATAAAAAAAACCTAATTACATTATTCACTTTACTTGCATATTATTATTGCTGAGGTTCCCCAGAATGTAACCATATGTGTCACTTTTGCATAGATGTTTTTAGTTAGATGAAATACTTACAAAATGTAAAGGTGTAGCAAACTGCCTCAAAGTGCCTGACAGACCTCAGAGGGTTAAAGGCTAAAGGTAACATTGTGCTTCCATGGAAAACTAAGCCAGATTTGCATATGTTGTGTGTGATCAACTTTATCCTTCATTTGAAGAAAATGCTCCCAGACTTATCTTCTCTTTGAGCTTCCATCTGAGGTTGTTCTTTTGCTTTCGCTACCAATCAAACAGTTATGACCGTATAGGTCAACTGGTGTTCAGGGTAAGTCATTTACTCATGCTAGGTGGATGCCACTTTGAAAATGTAAACAGAAATTATTATAAATCAGCTGATTAATGTGCTTAAATTAAAATTTATGTTGTAGCTGAATCAATTTAGCAAGCTATTTAAAATGTGAATGATAAATAGGGACATTTTGAAGTGATGTTTTGCAGTTTGGACTGAGGGAGCTTTTATGTGTGTCACTAAAAGAGAGAAACCCCACAGTAGTAGGACATCATGAATATACACACTTGCTGTTACAAATTTCATTTTCTTAAGTAAAAATGTAATGAATTAATTGTGTTAATATGAATACATGATTACTAATATAATAAATAGTAATAGCCGTATTATCATTATTGTTTCAACACTAGTCGTGTGATTAATTTTCTGGCTTATAGCATAAAAAGAGTTAGCAAATCCTAAAGTGTTAGGAGGCAGAAAGTACCTGTTATAACCATGCTGAAAAAACATGCTTTGCTTTGAATGTGTATCAAAATGTACAGAGTATAACACAGTTATTGTCAAAAGTAAGTAAAAGGCAAAACTGTGTTGGTGCAGTGTGGAAATTATGGAGCTCATGAGTACATATTTTTTCTGGTGGTGTTTACTATACAAACAGTAACAAAGATTATCTGCCCTGGCATGTAGTGAGAGGGAAATAGATAAGAGTTTATTTTTGCCTTGACAAAAAATAACTTATAGTGACAAGACAAATAAATGTTTCAACTCTACACTAAATACTGTAAGTACTGGCAGGGTGTATTTGTGTAATACAGAGCACTGATATGAAATAAACTAATTTATGGTTCATAAACAGCGTTAGTAGTGCTAGTGAGACTGGTGGAACTTACCAGTGTGGCTCAGGAGACACCAGACGGTCTGAGCATGACCTCTGAGCTACCACTCCACATACCAGAGGAAATTAAGTGTCATGCATTTCCTGTGTGACTGTGTGAGTGGAATGTGTTTTTGGTGTCGGTGTGTGTAAGCGTGCAATAGCTAGTGGTTTGCGACAAATGTATCTGCCACAGTATCTGCACAGTCCTGGTGAACCTTCCGTCTACATCTGTCTGGTTTATTCTCTCTCTCTCTCTCACTCACTCAAGTGTGTCCCAGTTTACTGCTACCACCAGCTTTTTCAGACATGTACATTGAATTATTTGGGGAACGCCACTTTTAAAGTGCCCATATTCCACATTTTTCTTGCTATTTATCATCCTCACTGAAGTCCAGCCTTGTGTGGTTTCATTCATTAAATGAATAATGAATAATTATTTTTACTTGTCTACTTTATCCCTTAAAGTGGTTTGTTACTGTGTGTAAGAATCTCCATCTTCCCCTGTCGGTGCCCCCACCGGCTGCGCTTTATCTTCAACTGGACATCGCTATCCAGCCTCGCTGGAAATACATCCACCATGGGTCCCGCCAGAGTGTTCATCAAGACACTTCAACATCAATAAAGTCCATCTGGTCCATCTCTCGACTCCCACAGTGTTCTAGCCAGCCTAGCCCATTCAGCTAACACAGTCAAAGGTGACACAGCCTCTGTCAACTTCGGTTTACTCAACATCCGCTCCCTCATGAGCAAAGAGTCTCTTATCCAGAGTATAATCAGTTCTAATGAAGGTAACACCAAGTCACTGTTTTCACTGTTCAAGAACATCATCCAAGCCCCAAACTCCCTACCACCTCACCTATACTCATCTGCTTTTTGTAACTCCCTCATGTCATTCTTTGCTGAAAAAATCCAGAAGATCCACCAGCGCCTTGGTCCACAACCCAACCCCAGTATCTTACCTGAACTTCCCTCATCCACTCAATTCTTTTCCTCCTTCCAGCTCTCTACCATCTCAGAAATTTCAGATCTCATCCATAACTCCAAACCATCCACTTGTCAGCTATATCCCCTCCCCACAATTCTCGTTAAAGCCTGTCTCCCGTTTCTGGTCCCTCTTATTTCTGGCATCATCCACTCCTCTCTCCCCACTGGAACTGTTCCTGCATCCTTTAAAACCGCTGCAGTAACTCCAGTACTGAAAAAACCCCTGATCCAACCAACTTCAATAACTTGCGTCCCATTTGTAATCTACCTTTCATTTCCAAAATTCTCAAAAAAAACTGTAGCTATTCAACTTCACTCTCATTTGTCTCATAATAACCTGTATGAACTGTTCCAGTCTGGTTTTCACCCCCTTCATAACACAGCAACGGCTCTCGTAAAAGTTACCAATGACCTTCTCATGATGTAAGGACTGGTATGGAGTTAGAAGTGATGTCCCAGTCAGATGCTCCCAGACAGCCCTCTTCCAATCACAGCTCCAGGTCTATAGGGCAGAGATCTAGATCACCAGAGTACTAGGCTTCCTGGTACTATTTATAGACCTGCAGGACTATCTACCAGTGCGAGGTATACTAGCCCTACCTAGTTACTGAGCGTACTGTGTACTGGACGTTTTTTTTCCCCTTGTGCTTCTTTGACCCGTTTCTGGACTTTGGATTACCCTTTTTGCCTTGTGGACTTAACTTTGACTGGCTTTTGTCGGATGTTCTGGTTTTTCGACTATTTGCTACAGTTTTGGATTCTTGCCTTTTGTCTTCATGGACTTTGTGTTTCATTAAACTTTCTATTTTTATATTCTACATTTGGGTCCAAATCTGTGAACGTTACACATGCCAGTGGATTCCGGTTTACTCACCATCCTCATCCTCCTCGATATAAGTGCGGCCTTCGACACCACTGGGCAGCGCGTTAGCTAGACGCAGCGACTACTCCGGATCCCAAATAGGTGTATTTTGTAGTTTTTTCTATGCCTGTAGTATTTTTGGTCATTGAAACGTGTGTGAGAGACGTACAAAGACAACCGCTGCTCACTTCTGGAAATCAATGAAAGAGTAAAGGACAAGAACCTGACTGCAGACGCTCTGACAATAGAGCTCCGTGAGCTCGGCCTGGCCCGGGAGCCCACTCCTGAGTCGCCTGTTACGACCATCCCGGCTAAGAGACGCCGCAAGTGGTGTGAGCGAGCCCGGAAGTGCGGCAAGCGGGGAGGCATCAGGGCGAAGCTAAAGGCTAATCCAACAAGGCCGGCTGTTCCGTCTGTCCTACTGGCAAACGTCTGCTCACTGGACAACAAACTTGACCACATCCGACTCCAGAGAGCTGCACACCGTGAAATGAGGGACTGCTGCATTCTCATTTTTACTGAAACCTGGCTGAACGACAACATCCCTGAGGCAGCTGTTCAGCTAACAGGGCTAACTGCTACCCGTGCGGATAGAGACGCGAGCAGATCTGGAAAAGCTTGCGGGGATGGACTGTGCATCTACATCAACACAAAATGGTGTGGAAACACAGGTATGATTTCCAAACATAGTTCATCACTGGTGGAATTTGTGCCAGTAAAGTGCAGGCCTTATTACTGGTCGTGGGAGTTCAGTGCCATTGTTATTGTGGCAGTGTACATTCCCCCGATGCTAATGCTAAGGAGGCGCTACGCGAAGAGTTTTTCATAGTTGCTGGCGACATTAATCATGTAAACTTAGACTGTTTTACCCAAATTCCACCAACATATCGACTTCCCAACCAGAAGAGCTAATACACTGGACTTGGTGTTCACAAATGCCAGATCAGCATACAGAGCATCCCTCTGTCCCCATCTCGGGCTTTCTGACCACATCACAATAATGCTCACTCCAGCATACAGCCCAGTGCTTAAGAGAGCAAAGCCGGTTACAAAGCTGATCAGAACATGGCCAGAGGGAGCTACTGAAGCCCTGCAAGACTGCTTTGAGTGCACAGACTGGAGCATCTTCAGAGAAGTGGCGACCACTGGCCAACACACAGACATAAATGAATATGCTGAGACAGTGACTGGGTACATGAACAAATGCATCAGAGATGTCACCGTCCTCAAACCTTTTAAGGTGTGTGCAAACCAGAAGCCATGGTTTACAGCAGAAGTCCACAAACTGCTGAAAATACGGGATGCTGCTTTCAGCGCAAACGACACTGAAATGCTCAGAGCAGCCAGGACAAACCTCTCCTGGGGCATTAAGTTGCACTCGATGCACTCAACTCCTTCCACACCAGGTTTGAGGCCCAGAACATCGAGCCAGCGCAGATCACCACCCCCGCCAGACTACAGAGTGCTGTCACTATCTGCAGCCAGCGTGAGAAAGACTCTTGCCAGGGTCAATGCATGCAAAGCCGCTGGACCAGACAATGTTCCCGGCCGCCTGTTCAAAGCTTGCGCTGACCAGCTGACTGACCTCCTAGTGGACATCTTCAACACCTCCCTCAGCCAAGCTACCGTCCCACAGTGCTTCAAGGCCACCACCATCAGACCT
>JBBIGA010000011.1:16449974-16467724 GCA_037576975.1 Alestes dentex
AAGCATAATGTTTCCACCTCCATGCTTGACTGTGGGGATGGTGTTCTTCGGGGGTCATACTCAGCATTTCTCTTCCTTCTAAAAAAAATGTTAATATGGAAAATTTTCACCTGATTTTAGCCTAGTAGAGCCAGGGGGTGGTTTCCCGATCGCGATACAGTTGCCCAATGACATACAGCTTGTCAACAGTGATGACCGCACACAAACCTTCATTGATGAGACGTTTCCTGATGGGAAACAGGACTCTGTGCCACTGCAAGATCTCCTGGGGAAATTGGTCATTAATGCTGAAGTTGGTTCCTCTCAGCTCCCTGCCTCTGCTTTTCACCAGCTCATTTTGCTTAAAATGTTCGAATTTGGTCTCGATAGGTCTAGGTGTGCGGCCTTCTGGTCTTCTTCCTCCAAGCCGATGAACCCGGTGGAACGTGATGTTGTTAATGGTGTCTGCTGGGAGCTTGAGCTGTTTCTGAATAAAGTTTTTAACTGTGGACTCCATCCTTTTCTAAGATGGCAAGGTCCTTTAGCAGTGGGTCTAGAACAGCATTATAGCCAAATTTTTTATGTCATCAGCCTTGCAGAGAATGGCAAGGTAGACTGATGTCAGGGAGGATCTGAGCAATGGTGGCACAATAGCTAAAACCCAATACACAACAGTAATTTTGTGCTTTTGTGCTTTTTTCTTGAAGTGCCAAGTGGATTACACACTTCAAAATTGTCAACATATAGATTGAGCGCGAGGGCTATATTATTTTCTGAAAGTAATGTGTTGTTTTTCAAACTAACTGCCATCATGAAATGACTTGTATTGCATTTCAGAACTATGTGTGAGCAAATGCTGGATGTCGTTTTTCATCAAATCCTCATTTAAGGACTTCAGTATATGTACATATTGGAAGCTTCTCTGTTCCCTGGTACTAAACAAAAACTTAATGGGTTCTACCACAGAAAATGTTTACTTGAAATCTTCTCTTCTTTTGTAGGGGGTGGAGAGAGGGCCATTATTTCCAAGAGCTAATGTAATTGGGTTGCATTCACATATGTCTGTTATCATCTCTTGAAATTATCGTATCATCAACCTCACAATTATGCTTCTTTAAGCTTGATTGTATAATTTCTTTCAAAACAGGACCTGAAGCTGATGAAGAAATAAAATGCAGTTCTTCCACTAACTCATCAGTACACCTTTGAGACACATTGCATATACTTTCCAATTTCAGCAGCAGATGTGCTACTCTTTTTTCAATTAAGTTAGGCAATTCACTGATATCTTCATCGTCAGGATCTTCAAACACTATACCCTCCATATCTTCCTCAACAACCAGATCATCCCCTACATTTAAAGGATTAACATACTTCTGTAAAAGCTCAGGCCTGAAGTCCATCCAGGGAATGAGGAGTGTGCTTCCAGCTTCTGTGAAAATGTTCCAAATATGTTTGTTTAAAAAAAACAGTTCTCACAGCACAAGATACCATCTTCTGTTTTTTAAATGATGCCCAATGTGCTCAAAATATTCTCTTTCTGTGGATATTGTGTTTAAAGAGCAACACTGACATTTAAAGGACAGGACTGCTTGGGTCACTGTCTCACGGGTGGAGTGACTTCTTGACACGCAGGCTTCCCCATGTTTTAAATGAGCAATAACACTCCCAATACAGACAAGGAATAAATTCTCCATCATGGCCCAGCCTGAGCCTATAATGCCTCAAGAGACTAGTTCTTCTTGATCCTTCAAATTTGCACATTTTATATGTCCAATTCATTATTACAAATAAGAAAAGTTTTCTTTTTTGTTGTTTCTTTTTCTCCTCTTTTTTGGCAGATTATTTATGAAGGCATTTGACCAAAAAATTTACCTAATGAATAAATCAATGCAATAAGAATGCTTTAAACAAAAGTTACCAAGACCAATTTTACAGATCATCAGGGTGACAGATTGTGTCAGCTGCCTACTTATCACAAATTATGCAGCAATTCGGCTGAAAACTCAAGTATTCAACCGATATCACCAAACCATCATTAATGTAATGCTGACTTAAAATTAAGAGCAAAATAGCTAGCCAGTTAAAACTATAGCAGCATTACAGCGTTTCAAGTAGTGACAAACAAGCAACTGTTACAATTTAGTGGTGGGTAAAACCAGAATCTTGCTCTAAGCCTGTGCTGATAGATATACAGTCAGGTCCATAAATATTGGGACATCGACACAATTCTAATCTTTTTGGCTCTATACACCACCACAATGGATTTGAAATGAAATGAACAAGATGTGACTTAACTGCAGACTTTCAGCTTAATTTGAGGGTATTTACATACAAATCATTTGAATGATGTAGGAATTACAACAGTTTGTATATGTGCCTCCCACTTTTTAAGGGACCAAAAGTAATGGGACAATTGGCTGCTCAGATGTTCAATGGCCAGGTGTGTGTTACTGCCTCATTGTCTTATTTACAAAGAGCAGATAAAAGGTCTAGAGTTCATTTCAAGTGTGCTATTTGTATTTGGAATCTGTTGCTCTCAACTCTCAATATAAGATCCAAAAAGCTGTCATTATCAGTGAAGCAAGCTATCATTAGGCTGAAAAATAAAAACAAGCCCATCAGAGATAGCAAAAACGTTAGGTGTGGCCAAATCAACTGTTTGGAACATTCTTAAAAAGAAAGAATGCACCGTTGAGCTCAGCAACACCAAAAGACCAGAAGACCATGGAAAACAACTGTGGTGGATGACTGAAGAATTCTTTCCCTGGTGAAGAAAAACCCCTTCACAACAGTTGGTCAGATCAAGAACACTCTCCAGGAGGTAGATGTATGTGTGTCAAAGTCCACAATCAAGAGAAGACTTCACTTGATTGTTGAACTACACAGTGTTCACCATAAGATGTAAACCATTGGTGAGCCTCAAAAATAGGAAGGCCAGTTTAGAGTTTGCCAAACAACATCTAAAAAAAAGACTATGGACAGATGGAACAACATCCTATGGACAAAGATCAGAGTGATGGGAAGAGAAGAGGAAAGGAACTGCTCATGATCCAAAACATACCACCTCATCAGTGAAGCATGGTGGTGGTAGTGTCATGGCGTGGGCATGTTTGCCTGCCAATGGAACTGGTTCCCTTGTATTTATTGATGATGTGACCGCTGACAAAAGCAGCAGGATGAATTCTGAAGTGTTTCGGGCAACATTATCTGCTCATATTCAGCCAGATGCTTCAGAATTAATTGGACGGCACTTCACGGTGCAGATGGACAATGACCCGAAGCATACTGCGAAAGCAACCAAGGAGTTTTTAAGGCAAAGAAGTGGAATGTTATGCAATGGCCAAGTCAATCACCTGACCAGAATCCGACTGAGCATGCATTTCACTTGCTGAAGACAAAACTGAAGGGAAAATGCCCCAAGAACAAGCAGGAACTGAAGACAGTTGCAGTAGAGGCATGGCAGAGCATCATTAGGGATGTAACCCAGTGTCTGGTGATGTCTGTTCATTCCAGACTTCAGGCTGTAATTGACTACAAAGGATTTGCAACCAAGTATTAAAAAGTGAAAGTTTGATTTATGACTGTTAATTTGTCCCATTACTTTTGGTCCCTTAAAAATTTGAGGCACATATACAAACTGTTGTAATTCCTACACCATTCACCCACAAATTAAAGCTGAAGCTGCAGTTAAAGCACATCTGCAGTTAAAGTACATAATCTCCGTTTCATTTCAAATACATTGTGGTGGTATATAGAGCCAAAAAGATTAGAATTGTGTCGATGTCCCAGTATTCATGGACCTGACTGTACTTGCATTAAAAGTTATTCCATGCAAACTACTGATGCATTTTTCTCTCCCTCCTTGCTTATGTAGTAGACGCAGTGGCAGTAACGTCCAACAAGTTCAGAGTTTTTGAAAAAGCTTATCAAAAATATAAGTTCCACTTACTCAGTTATGTTCTGCTGTTGATGAAAGAAGATAATGTTAGTTCAAAATCCATATTTATGTAAGCTAAATTTATGCAATTACGTTTTACTCACTAACCCTATGAATTATTTTTTTTAGAGTGTGGTCAGTACTATGATATGTATTATTTTTGTGATAAATTACATTACAAAACATGCTTTTCAGAGCATATGGTGGATATCATCAGAACCTAAAAACTGTTCTAAAAAAGCATTAGTAATGCTTAACTGATTCAGCGGAGAAATAATTCATAGTTTTCAGTCTCATTTCTAGGTGTGAAGAAACTCATTAACCTCACTTGTAACTCACTCACATTAAGCAGCCTGAAGATTCTCGATATAGCTTTGTTGCTTCATAAGAGCAATGCTTCACATTAATGATGTGGCAGTAATTATTCTTTTTTATCTGTTCCGACTTATTGAACTTCTGAAAACAAAGACTATGATGAATATTGTGTATTATGATAATGTCTTGAATTATTGTGTTTTATTTTTGCCATATAGCCACCTCTACCACAAGACAAATTACAAATCTCAAAAGAGGGTTAAATGTCCCAAAAAGTTTGACTGTAAATATTAATAATAAAAAGTTTGTATATTTGTCTGGTACTTGTAGTTGGGCTTTAACTTGGTCTCGCTCCAGATAACAGAGGTTTTCTGCTTTGTGTGTTCCTCAGTGGTCCAGAAGATGGACAATGTAACTGAGGGGATGGAGAACTACGGAGGTAAAATCATGGCTGTAGAAACAGACCTAAAGAAGCTTGGTAAGTTCCAGCTGCTGACACACAACAACCATATTTACAAAGGGCTTGTACTTAATTCCATTTACGTTTGTTATAATGTTACCAAAACCTTTACATGCAGATGATCACACAGGTGAGAAGTCAGAGAATGCCACAAGTGAAATCCTGTCTTTTAAGTCAGAAATCCAGACATTGCAGAACCAGCTTAATGACATCGCCTTGACTGCCTCTAGTAACAGAGCAGCTCTGGATGAGCTGCGACTGGTGGGAGAGGATATACAGAGTGGCCACGTTTCCCTGAAGGACCTTCTGGAGAGCAATGCCAACACCATTCATACTGTCAACCGTACCTTGAATGTATACAGTAACCTGATTGTTGGCCTAAAGACTGACACAGAGCGGTTCCAGACAGAACTTCAAGCACAGACGAGGGAGCAGAGCCTCTCCATCCACAGTATCAATGCCCTCAACTTCACCCAGAGCCAGCAGAGGACCTTTGTTGGCTCTCTCCAGAGGTCAGTGGAGGACACCAGCCAGGCAGTCCAGAAGCTAAAGACTGACTATCACAGTCTGCAGCAGACTGCAAGACAAACCAGGGTAGATGTTGATTGGCTTAGGGAGAAGGTGCAAAACCTCCAGGTACTGGCGGCCAACAACTCAGCCATGGCCCGCTCTAACAGTGATGCTATCGAAGATGTAGCTTCTCAGCTCACCTCGCTGTCAGAACAGGTCCAGAACACCTCAGCTGTCACCGACAGTCATGACCAAAGCTTGCGTGTGCTCTTGGATCAACAAAGAGACCACAACAATGCCACCTCTGGCAAGTTTGACACACTGGAGACTCGACTGGACCGTAATGAGGAGCACATGGACAGTATCATAGGCAATGTGAGCTTCACCACACAGCTACTGGGAGCCATCAGTGGCGATCTGAATGGCCTCCGTGGCTGTGCTGAGACAGTCACTAGGCACACAGATCAGCTTTTAGCTCTCAACAGTAGCATCCTTGAGGCCAGAGCTGATGGCACTGAGCTCAAAGCTCAGCAGGAGGAGCTTGCTACCAGACTTGATAAGGAAGTGAACAACCTCTCTTTTGTGATGGAAGAGATGAAAATGGTGGACAGCAAACACTCACAACTCATCACCAACTTTACAATCCTTCAAGGTAAGGGATTAGATCAGTTTCTTGAAAAGTGTAAATTTATTACCTTAACCAATATAAGCCAATTCATTTGGCCTAATTGGGCATCATGCTTTTAAAATAATTGATTTCATATCTCTTTTTTCAGCCTATTACATTTAATCATTCATTCATTCATTGCATGTGATGACCTTTTGTATAAGCTGCTATTCTCATTATTTAGGGCCACAGACAAAAATGATTTTTCAGCATCTGATGAGCAAGTCATCCTACTATTCATGTTGTAGTTGCTAAAGAGGCAATAATAATTTGAAATATAACACAACTGTTCTGTGAGCTATCTGTAGTAAAAACTGTACAAATCAAGGTCATAAATGTGATTGATCTGCTTTTGTCCTACACTAGTCAGCATTCTATTGCATACTATAGCAATTAGTGTGGGTTTAAGGGTGCGTTTCCTGCCAAGGACAATGAGGTATATTTTGTTCTATTTGATTCAATAATGAACAAATGCTACTTTAAATAATGCTGTTGTATTCATAGGCTCACCAGGTCCGAGAGGACCACGAGGGGATAGGGGACCTCCTGGGCCCTCAGGAAAACAAGGCGAGAAAGGTGAAACCGGGGAAAGAGGTCCACCAGGGCTGCCAGGACTTAAAGGAGACAAGGGTCTGCATGGAATTCCAGGAGTCCCTGGATCCAAAGGTCCACCTGGACCAAGGGGAAATCCTGGGTCAAAGGGCTCCAGAGGATCAGGGGGAAGGGCTGGGCCTCCAGGGGACAGGGGTGACCCTGGGTTGCCAGGGCTTGCTGGCAGAGATGGTCAGCCAGGTCCCCAGGGGCCCCAAGGACCTCAGGGACTCAGGGGGCTATCAGGACCCCCAGGGCCACAGGGACCATCTGGGCCTGCTGGCCCCATTGGGCCACCTGGGCCACCTGGACCAACTGGACCTCTAATCGAAGTGGCTAAACCTTTGCCTCCTATAGGACCACAAAGTTCAGTGTCACACCAAGTCAAAGAGCCTGTTCCCACCAGTACACCAGGTAAAACTTCCTTTTGTGCACCAGGTGAAAATAGCTATGATATCATTTATTATACTTGGAAATGAGACTAAAAATAATTGATGCTGAACTTTCTCTTCTTGTCCTACTCCTAAGGATGTCCACTTCAGTGGATAAGCTATAAAGACAACTGCTATTACTTCTCTGCTCCATCAGAGAGGCTAAATTTTGATGAAACAAAGGAAACGTGTAACAACAAGTCTTCTTCTATGCTCATTATCAATGATGAGGATGAACAGGTAATTTTATTTTGCCATTTTTGTGTTTACCTAAGTATACACTGTACGATTTAGCCCCATTTAATAATTGCAGATTAAATGTATAAATATATGCACACCAAGCTTCATTTTTGTGGGCCATCATTTGAGGAAGAAGCAATGCTTGATTAACTGCTGAAACAAGCTAGGATGGACTAGTTAGTTGACTTAATGAATTTCTGACATGGCAGAAGTCTGGGTCACTGGTCTATTAGTTTAAGCACTTTCCTAATCTGATTTCTCAAACTTGTTCACAAACCTCTTTCTCTCTCTCTCTCTCTCTCTCTCTCTCTCTCTCTCTCTCTCTCTCTCTCTCTCTCTCTCTCTCTCTCTCTCTGTCTCGCTCTCTCTCTCTCACACACACACACACACACACACACACACCAAACACACACACACACAAACACATACAAGCACTATCACTGCCTCTACACAGGCAGAGGCTCAGAGGACGTCTTTGAAAAAAATGGGCAAGCTTGCAAAACTGTCTGGAGAAAGTTTATAGGCTAAGCATAGACCCTTTAGCTTTAGCTACATTATTAATGACATGGAATCAAGTTAACCATTTAACAGTTTATCAGTAGTCAGTTTGTGTCATATTTATATTTTTTATTTCTAGGAATACTTAGGTGAATTTGTAACAGTATAAAGTTTCAGTGTCAATTTTCCCTTCAGTCCTGTGCTTAGATTAAGGAAGTGGCACTTGCATTTAAAATGAAAACTTGTAATTTTCCCTTTCCCTGATGTAATGATTTTGATTAAACATTTTGATTAAACAAGCTAACGTCTAAAAATGTCTAAATAATCAGGAATCCCAAAGAGTGTTCTGGAATTCTGTTGGGGTCTAAAGTGTAAAACAAAACAAAATAAGTCAATTAATCAGCAGAATAACTAATAGGTTACTTAGGTTAGATTACCAATAAAATTGACAGCTCTGTTTTAAATTGTCCTTAGAAAGAATTATAGTGGTTCTGTTAACATGCCAAGCGGACTGACCATTTTCATACACTGTGAGTATCTATACAGCTATACGCAATAGGCAATTCAATCATGCAGTGGGAACAGTCATGCAGATTTCTAAAATGACACAGGGTATGCTTGGGTTTACCTGATACCTTTTTATCTGTATTTTACCACCTAGTTGCCTGGCTTGTTTTTGGGTGCCCTGCATCTAAATCGCTTACATATGAAAATATTGCAAATGAATTCATAGTACCAGACAATGCTTCTCACTTTTTCATTATATCTGTTTGTATGTGTGCTTATGTGCTTTGTTTCAGCTTTGGATAAGGAAGCAAATCACAGGAAAGGGATACTTTTGGCTGGGTCTCACAGATATGGAAGAGGAAAACATCTGGAGATGGGTGGACGGGACCTTTACCACTTTTACGTGAGTAGAGGAGTGAGCAAGGCATAACTTGATTTCGCTAACAAATTATGAGCAAGACTTCAAGCACCTTTCAGCTGAAATTAGCGACCCGCATAGGCCAGGTTCATTCTGCTCACAGTTCAGTAATCAACAATATTATAATCAAACGCTCTTATACTACATAAAAACCCCTTTTTCATACGTCACCCTAGAAAGTGGAAACCAGGCCAGCCTGATAACTGGAGCCATGGGCATGAAGAGGGCGAGGATTGTGCTGGGCTGATCCATGAGGCCAACTGGAATGACTTCTACTGTACAGATCGCATTGGATTCATTTGTGAACATACAAATGAGAGTAAGCAACAATTTGGTTGACTGTATGTGATACTACACTAAACATGTATTGTCAACCTGCTGATTACTAAGTTCTTCTGTCCACTACAGGAAAAGTGCCTGTTTTATAGCATCCATTGCTGAGCCAAGAGAAGAATGGACATGACAATCAGGGAGACTACTCAAATCGTCACATGAGTGCATGGCTTTGCCAAAAGACAATTTAAATGAAACCTGATGGACAGGCAAGAAAACTACAAATCAGCAATGATCAGCAGTTCATCAAGGCTGCAAACTGTTCTGTCACTAGACCAACAGATGTTCAGTCAAGATCACATCTTAATACATTTTTAACAGCAGGAAAAGCTGTGATGTAGTATAAGCACACCGTTGTAAATACCCTTTATAAAATCTTTTTACTTACAATGTCAAACATTATTGATGCCGTAGTAGTCCAGTGCAATACAATGAGCTTAGCAACTACTTTAATTGTAATGAACTACAATCACCTAATACCATAAGCTACACACAGTAGGAAGCTGTAATTTCAGATTGTTGTTCACATCAAAGTCATTATGGTCCTTTACATTTATGCAATTTTGTTCCTAGTCTGGAATATCAGTGCTATGATTTTATGTTGAACAAATCTTTCAAATCTTATCTATGTATAAAATAGTTGTGCCATAGTATACATGTAATCCTAAAAGCTAGCCCGAAGTAAAACTGTTGGCATTTTTCAATGAAATACGTTATAAAAAGAATAATTTTTTTGAAAGTCAAAATGTTTTCTCTAATGTAACGACCTATATAGGCCTAATGGAAACAGAACACCTTGCACTCAGAAGAACTGCATCCGATTTTTCTGTTGTTCTTTACCATGTTGACCAGGAATTTTTACATTTTATTAAAAAAACTCTTCAGGATGAGTGGAGATTTTGCTCTATAATCTGTCAGTGTCATCAGACTCTCAGTATATGTTAATCGCCACAGTGTAGAATGCATTAAACATGTGGTAACCTCAATCATTGCCCCTAATCAAATTGACATTCTATAATAACCTGACTAAATGTACACCAAAAGTATGATTACAAGCCACAATGTTGTTTCTGTTCTTAGTGACCGTAAATCAGTGCAGCCCAGATCCTTGAGGGGAAATGAAATTTCTCAAGTTCTTAAAACATGTTTTTCCCACATAATGCAATAAAGCTGAATGAAAACCAAAACAAATCGCAGTGTGGCTTTCTGGGAATGCTCAGTTCAGTTTAATGCAGTTTCATTTATATAGTACTTTCTACAACAGATGTTTAAGAATTGTCTTACTGCCTGGCTTCTCTAATTATCTCAGACTCGCAGCAGAGATGACTAGGTGGTTGGAAATTTCCGTACCTGAATTTTTGGTTAAAAGTGGACGTATTTTTTTTCTGGGTTTTTTTTTCTGTTTCACCTGGTGCATCTGTTTTTGGTAGTGTGGTGTTGTGAAGAAAAATCTTCATAGTTGTTGGCAGATTCATTTTTCAGTTACATGAATTTGCCTGAAAGTTTCACTAAAACCAATAAACTGTAGATTTAAAAAAAATCATCAGTTCTTTGAGATTTGCAACCAGTGCTTTGAATGATTATGTAGAGAGAGAAAATAATATTTCTCTTAACAAAATTACCACTATGGCATGGTAAACATGCTCCCTAGTTCCTATCGGCAACATTGTAAGGAAATCTGAGTTGCTTTGAGGATGTGTGTGAACAGGTACGAGACTTAGTGAGACCTCTTGTGAGATACCCAAGAGGTCATGCCCACGTAGGGGTCACCAACACCAATCCAAACACTCCTCTCCAATAGATGATTATTCACTTGATTCTCCGTTCCATCAAGCTGAAGGTGAAAGGAGAGGGCATGGGACACTTTGACACAGCAATAGTGCTCACAAAAAGTGAAAGATGAAGTGACCATTCTGTCATACGTGAATACACCACAGCACACAGTGTGAACAGCATTAAACTCTTTCTCTGCATTTAACACATTTAAGCCATTCACCAGGTGAGCAGCAAGCAGCCAGGAACACAGCACCCAAGGAGCAGTGTGTGGGGATGGTACCTTGCTCAGGGGTACCTCAGTGGTGCCACTGCCAGACCCAGGATTCGAACTGACAACCTTATGCTCTTAGGGGCATCGCCAACAGTTGCCTAGTGGACATTCAGGAGGCTTCTTAATGGTAGATTTTGATTACGTTCACAACTGATAATACGCAGACAGGCCTTGAATCGGAGAGCTGTGATTGGCTGAAATCACGCGGAGCTGACTGATTGGCTGCGCTTCGTCCCTGCGGTGCTGGACGATCCCATTTCAGCAGAGCCAGCGGAGCCGGGAACCTGCGAACAACGACTCGTGTCATGTGATTAGATCATATGATTGAGGAACGCTTTCCTTGTCTTCATTACTGTCGTTTCTTTTTCCCGCTATTAAGAAGAGGAAAACATAAAATATTAGTTTTGTTTCAGATTCAGAGGCACGTCAATTCGGTATCTTGCCGTGTCCTATGTTGCAAACAACGTGACTTGGTTTGACGCGGCAGCCCTGCTTCTGCTCCCCATACCCTTCTGCTGACAAGGAGAGACTCCACTCTTCAGATTTGGCTGCATGTTGCTTTATTATGTATATTAATTCATTAACTAAGTACTGACAACAAAGCAGATAGACAAAAGAAGAGGACCGAGCTCAAACATCTTTTTACTGCTCTCGTCCACATACCCCGGCAATGCCTCTGTTCACGTCCAATCCCTTTGATCAAGATGTTGGTAAGTTCAGTTGGGTGCAGATAACGGAGCTGGCACATCCAGTGTTAGCACGCCATTTGGCTAACGAGCGGTGTGTTGTGGTCGACTGTCTGCCATGTCGCTTTTCAGATGCTTTACCTCGCAATACTACGCTTTATGAGACCGCATAAAAACGAAAACACGACCACATGAGCCATTTACTGGGGCACAACGGCCTCGACGTTGTGAAAATAGAAGGCTAGGCTAAGTGAGAGTTTTTGTCGCGGCTAACGATAGCTAGTCGCTTACGGAAAACTCACTGGCGATGAAGTATTTTAAGGACAACATTTTACCCCGCTGCTGTGTAGTGGTGTGAATATTTTCCTATCATGCCAGTAAATTTTAGTCACTGGAGTAGGCTTGAAAGCCACGGTGACACAGCAAATGCTGGACTGGACTGGTCAGAAATTCCGTTAGCCGGCTAGCGTTAGCTTTATTGCTAAAAAAAGTGACTGTACCAACATATTGAGACTCTAACTGTCAGGGCAATCACTAGAGTGACATGTCATGGTATCGAACATAAACACATTTGTGTATTATTTATTTCAGACAAACAGCTTATGCGTTTATAAGCTGTAAGCAGTCTTATTGTGAGTTTCAACAGTTAGCCTTTGAGCTAGGAAGCTGTACAAAACAGAACTCAAGATTAAAGGACCGTTGCTGTATGTTTGTGTGTACGTTCATTTCTTTGCTGTTTTCTTTGGTTTTGTAATCACAATGTAAGGATGGCGTCTTTAAAATACCCAGTTGTTGAGATGTAAACTTAGTCATTAAGAGTGTTCCAATGTGAAGCTGTGAATTGTAGAGAAACATACTTTACAGTTTTACTGCCCTGATAGAAACCAGGGTTTTTATATGTAGTGCTGATTTTGCTGAAATATTGATATATCTAAAACGTTTTATGGCCTTGCCATTTTGCCTTGGTACACAAATTATGTACCTTTTCGCCATTTAATGGATTTAAAACACATTTTAGGCCTAACCCTTATCTCAAAGCAGTTGTAAAACAACATTTCAGGCATCAAGCAATGTATGTGTAATCATTTAATGTAGTACCTTTTGTGAGGCTGCTTTTAAAGGCATTAAACGCTTCTGATATCTGGTGTCTATCACCAACACTGTGAACCGTTCTGACATGGTAAGGTTCTCGAGAATGATCATTGGTAGAAATGCAAATGTTTGAACAGTGCTATTTCATATCAGTCTTGATAATGATCCAGTGGACTGGTTTAGGATTAACATTATTCATCATCAGTTATCTTGTGCATTGTAAAATAATGTTGCAGTGCATTTTGTTATTTAATAAAGAATACTTCATCACAATAACCTCCAATAAAAGCACACAAAGTAGCTGGAAACAACACATTTCAACACTAGTGCATTCTTTCCGTTGTAATAACCATAATGACGGTTACAAATGAGATGTACACTCTCTAACACACTTTTGACTCATTCCGGCCATGGGACTTGTCTCTCCTAACACTGTGGGTTTAGCTGATTTCTCAGTGCTGCAGTGTTTTCTCTGGCTCTGTGGCAACTGCTCACCAAGTGCTGTGACTTCACAATGGCCAACATTTGATGATTTGTTGTCTGTGGGCAAAATTATCCATTTTCAATGATCAGTGCTCAGCTCCTGATAAACCGACCAAAACACTGAATTCACATGCTTTGTGTTTTGGTGTTGGATCCATGCCAATATTTCCAAAACTCTGAAGAGAAGAGGTGCCAAATTCCAGCTATAAAAAGAACAATAACTAGGCTGCACTTCAAATGTGAAGTGTGATTGCATGGTGGCAAAAAAAACAGTGTGTCCCAGAGGTCTTTTGACTATTTTTTTAAATGATCAATACTCTAGCCCCTGGTCAACTGATCACAAAGTAATATACATGCACACTACTACAGATATAAATGGACGTTTGAAAATTGCAGTGGCTCCGAAATTCAGCACACTTTTTTGGCGGATCGCACTTATACTAACTAGATGCATTCCTGTGAGAAAATGCAAAGTATGATTGCATGTTTCTGTGGTAACTGTGGTTGTTGCTAGGTGGTATCTATGGTGTTGCTAGCTGGTTACTAATGGTTGCTGTGGTGCAGACCATTCAGAAAATGTATTAGTATTATAATAACATTTGTTAAAAAAAAAAAAAAACGATGTACAGATTTACAGTCACAAGTAAGTCTGTCCCAGTAACATTCTCTCTCTCTGTCTCTCTCTCTCGCTGTCTCTGTCAAGATTTTCTGGGCAGTTCACCAAATGAGGTGATGGCACAATGCTCATTCAGGCACTCTCTCTTTCTCTATAGGCACTCTAAAGGTGGCTCAGACCTTGGCTTGCTCCCCGTGGAATAAAAAAAAAAACAATTTAAAAACAAGAACAATAGTTAGTTCTTAATCAGTTCTTAATAATTAGATTGTGTTTCTGTGAGAAAGTGAAAGGTGTGATTGTGTGGTTGCTTTATTTACCAGTGTTTGCAGACACACAAACATTGTTTTTTTGGGCAATTCACAGCGTGAACTTGAACCGGCACTCTTCATTCAGTGCCCCTGTCTTACTGCTGAACCACAGAGGGTGTGTCAACTTGCTGGCTCTTACCAAGTCATTTATGGTGAAGGATGGCTGAACGCATAGCTGCATTCATGGGCTGATTAATGTTAATTAAACCACAACCAACAGTGACATCTTTTTTCACTCTGATAAAACTTCAGAAGGAGAATACTGTGATTGCTAGCACAGTCACACTAATAATAAAAAGTAGATTGCATTTTAGTGAGGAAATGCAAAGTGTGATTGCAGAGAGACACCCAAACATTGATTTTATAGTTACTTAACTTACTTTACTTAAAGTTTGTTTTAAAAAAAAAATCTCACAGCTGGTTATTGAACCGGTGCCTCTCCTGTCTCTCTTCACACAGCCTGCTGCAGGTTTCCACTCAACCACAGTAGGGGGCATTAACTAGTTGTTTATTATCAAGTCTTTAATGGTTAAGGCTGGCTGAAAATGGGTGGAGCAAACTGAGCAAAATCTAACCCAAAAACTGGTGGACAAAACACACGTCGCCACGTTCACAGGCTGTTCAGTATCAATTAAAACACAACAGTGACCTCTTTTTCTAACTAATCTGGACTTTAGTGTCTTTATTGTTGTCACAATGCTCTCTCTCCCATATGCACTGTCAAGGTGACACGCCCCACCACTTTCTCTTCCTGTACATTACGAAGGCAACTTCACCACAAAAATTGAATTTTAAAATTGATCAATTGAATCCTGATCAGCCGATCAAAATCTGAATACACGTGCAGTAATTTGGATATTGATAAATGTTTTAGTGCTGTAATTTTGCCAAAATTCAATCTGAGTCAGACAGGAAGCGGTGCCTTTTTCAGCAATAAAAAGAATAATCAAAAAAATATATATATTATGCAAAACTCACTTTATAAAAAAAAGTTATAATAGGTCTATGGGCTATACAAAACATGTTCATTAAGTTCTTGGCACAAAATCACTTTCACATAAGGAGATATCACCAGCTTTATTCTTCACAGTTTCGGTCCCTTTCAAAATGAGCCGTTTCAGGGCTCTGTCCCCTTTATGCAAATAAGCTGTTGCTGGCCATGCCCCACCCATCCCATGCTTACTAAACGAAACGAACAAGCTAGTTTATACTTAACTGTGAAAGAAACACAAAAGTCATTATTTGAAAGTACTTTCATCTCCCTCAGCTGCTGACTTGTCATGGGCAGTAGGTACAGATCCCCCCACGACGCTGAAGTTAGCTCCTTATTCACAGCCCCTTATTTGAATTTTCTGTTCCACCATAAATACTTAAAGTGGAATGAAACCGATTGTTGCTGGGACATGGCCATCGAAAATTAAATGGAGGCACGTTTTTTGGTTTTCTATGTCTGGGAGAAAGTGTAAGGATTTGTGCTGTTCTTCGCAGCCAACAACACAACACTTCATGTGTAACTTGCCATTGCCTGTAGACATAGCGCTTGGCTTATCTGTGCTCGTAAAACTAGCAGACAAAATGGTGGATCTTCAACTAATCTAGTGGTTGGGGTCTCGACAGATTAAGGGCGGTTCTATGCAAATTGACCCAGTGGCCCTCCGTCCAAACAGCTCATTGAAAGGACCTGTGAAGAGTAAAGCTGGTGATATCTCTTTATGTGAGAGTGGTTTTGTGTAAAGAACTCCATGAACATGTTTTGTATAGCCCATAGACATATTATAACTAAAGTGAGGTTTGCATAATATGTCCCCCTTAAGAAGAACAGTAGTGTGATTGCATATTATGTGCAAAAAAGCTACTTTTGGTGCGAGTTCTATTATTTAGTATGTTTTTTAATGTGCCTAGTGCCTAGAAAAATTGTATGTCATATAATACTTTCTCAGAGTAACACATTTTGTTACCTTTTTTTTGTTGGTTTTGTTTTTTGTTTTTTTTTTGCCACAATGTTACTTTGTAGAGAAAGCGACCAGTGAGATGAACACAGCCGAAGACTGGGGCCTTATACTGGACATATGCGATAAGATTGGACAGTCTAGGACTGGGTTAGTTGAATCAACTGATTGTCTAATTTTGATTTATATAAGGAAACCTGTCTTGTTGATAAAGACTGCAGGTGTATTAGACTCTCTGATGGTTAGATTTTCTTCTTGTGTTTTGTAGCCCAAAAGAATGCCTCCGATCTATAATGAGGAGAGTCAACCACAAGGATCCCCATGTAGCCATGCAGGCACTGACGGTAAGCTTTTTGATCCTTGAGCCTGTCAAGTGGTTTATGCCTTACTAACGTCGCATGGTTTGAAACGCAAGGTCTGTATTGAAGGCTGTTGCTGAATACTGAGTCCAACACCTTGTCCTAACAGCAAGGGCCAAGTCAAAAAAAACAACATTCCCTTTGTAATCAGGCACAGCGTTAGACAGATGAGGTGTGAAATGTTCTTATTTTTGAAGTATCATGTTGATGTCCTATGTCTACAAAAATGTTTAAAAAATGAACAAAAGGTAATGGTAAAATGGTGCAAATAGTAGCAATATTTTTACCTGCAATATCTTGTCAAGTTAGCTATGTCCTTAATGTTAACCCACTGAAGTAAGGTGGTTTATCAAATAACTGCCAATATTAGCTACTTAAATTTGTTACACAGTTTTAAAATACCTTGCTAAGTATATCTTAAACTATTTTTTTAAAGATAAGCAGCAGAACTAGGATAATCACCCATTTTGCACGTACACTTGTTTAGTTTTGACTTGGTGCGCAGACTTGTCATTTAAACTGAAGATGTCTTGAAGGTTTTGCTGCATGATGCTGTACTACATTGGAATGGTAATTTGCTTTTAGGAAAAAATGTTAGTGGAAATGAAAACATTAGTCTGTATGTTGAACCAGCTAACTGTTCTACTGAATTTGTTTTCTGTCTTGCAGTTGTTAGGTGCTTGTGTGTCCAACTGTGGAAAAATATTCCATTTGGAAGTGTGCTCCAGAGAGTTTGCCAGTGAAGTTAGCAATGTTTTAAACAAGGTATGTAAGCACATTTATTCATTTATCTGACATTTATCTGCCAAACTTGTTTCTTATGTCAAATTATTGTTTGTCCAGGGCCACCCAAAGGTGTGTGAGAAGCTTAAGGCCCTCATGGTGGAATGGGCCGAGGATTTCCGGAATGACCCCCAGCTCAGCCTCATCTCGGCCATGATCAAGAACTTGAGAGAGCAGGGTGTCACCTTTCCTGCTGTTGGTTCCCAGGTCAGTATGATCACGTCTTACTCATCTAATCTTAGGGGTGTAACGGTACAGAAAGGTCACGGTTCGGTTCACACTACGGGTCTGACATCACGGTTCGGTACGGTTACGATACAGCGAAGTTAAGTAACAAAAAATTCTGAAGCATGAGGCTTGGTTTGATTTCATTTATTTTAAATAAACATCAGTGTATTAACCAGTAAACACACACTCTTGCTTATATTTTCATGTATAGATTACAAAAAACAACTGAAACATGTTATTAATAGAAATTAGTAATTAATATTAGTCTTACCTAATAGAAAGTAAGTGAGATGGCAGGTATGGCATTCTT
>JBBIGA010000011.1:16467824-16491517 GCA_037576975.1 Alestes dentex
GATAGGACTAAATGGAGACAGATGATTCGCTGTGGCGACCCCTGAAGGGTAAAGCCGAAAGAGAAAGAAGAAGAAGCAAGGTGCGCACCTTGCTTGTCATCCAAGGCTTTTGTCTGGCTCTTGTGGTGGCACTCTTGGAGTGACATCCCCTATGAGATGTAGTTAGTGACAGAGTCTGTGTACTCCTCCTCCTTCATTGAAGCCTCCCTTAAAATGTCCCAGTCTGTCATAGCGAAGCCATCCTGGAGAGCTGAAACTGCACCACTTGGCCACACTTGGATGTTCCTGTGGACTGGTTTGGTGTGTTTGAGCAGGGACTCGTAAGCAGGAACCATGAACACGGTGACGTTGTCCGAATTCCCGAGGTGGTTGAAGTCTCCAGCTATTGCGTCTTTAAGGCCTCCAGCTATTATTAGGAATGAGTCTGGATGTGCTATTTGCCACTTGCTTATGGCCTCATACAGTTCAGCTAATGCCTGGTTAGCATTAGCACTAGCTGGAAGGTACATGGAGACCACCAACACGCAGCTGTACTCCCTCGGCAGGTAGAAAGGCATGTGATGGTAGCATCATTCGTACACCAGTCTCTGTTTATGTACACACACAGTCCCCCACTGCGGGTCTTAGCCTGTTGTATGGTTGAAAGTTCAGCGCACGACCCACTGCGCCACTCAGGGCGGGAGTGTGCTGGCTCTTACTAAGCCATTTATGAACACCTGGATGGATAGCAGCATTTATGGGCTGATTCTTGGTGGGTGGGTGTGGAGACTCAGGGGGGCCATGGGTGAAAAAAAGACAGGTTTCAGCAGGGAGAGGTGAAAGACTGGGTGGATCCGGAGGAAGGCAGGTGACAGGGTTAATCCGGTGAGTGATGCAGTAGAGTCCGATGTAACATGCAGTAAGCTTGCGTGATTCTGTGAGCTTGCAGGCAGAGGTTCTGAGTTGAAAGCCATAGCCTGTCACATACATGGAACAATTGTCCCGGTGGTGTCGGCGGTAATGCCGTTGGGTGTAGCACTGGTTTGGATGGATGCGTCTAGAGCTGCCAACACCTGCGGACCAACTGTTGGACCGACAACACATCAACCTCTGGCTCTTTATGTTCAAACACTGGAGGCATACCTCAAATGGGCTAAGTCTGATGGCAGAGGAGGTGTGCAGATTGTGGGATAGTTCCACCCAGATGAGGTAGTAGGCCCAGGAGTGCTGGCGATTGGCAACAAAGCATCTCATG
Source organism: Alestes dentex (assembly GCA_037576975.1). Classification (NCBI taxonomy): domain Eukaryota; kingdom Metazoa; phylum Chordata; class Actinopteri; order Characiformes; family Alestidae; genus Alestes; species Alestes dentex. The sequence goes on from JBBIGA010000011.1 coordinate 16,469,059, forward strand.
AAATGCTCCAGTTGTTGGTTGGTCCGCTCCGTCTGACCGTTGGTTTGGGGTTGATATCCAGATGAGAGACTACAGGTGGAGTCAGTCAGACTGCAGAAGGACCTCCAGGTGTACAGCCGTGGAGAACCGTTCAATGATGGTGAGTATAATATTTTTACCCTCAGATTCCGGCAGGCCAGGGATGAAGTTGATTTCAATATGTGACCAGGGCCTATGGGGAACTGGGAGAGGTTGGAGTTCCCCCAGGGTAGGATGGTTGGTGGTCTTAGCCCTCAACGTCCTGAGCCATGGAGGGCACCAGAAGGCTCTCTGGAGGTAGGTGAGCGTCCTCCTAGACCCTGGGTGACCGGTGATGGGGGACAAGTGCCCCCAGACGAGGATGTCAGGCCTGATGATAGTAGGCACAAAGATTCATCTGGACACAGCCTGCACCTGGTGGACCTTCGTTTCCAGGTTCCACTGGAACCCCAATGACCCAGTGCTTGGGAAAGACAGGTGCGGGATCCGCCCGGGCAGCATTGGCTTCATGTTGGTGGGAATGGGTGTCTGCTTTGATGTTCTTCGATCCCGGGTGGTAAGAGAGGTGGAAATTAAACTGTTCAATAAACAGAGCCCAATGTACCTGTTGTGGATTTATCTATTTGTTTTGTTGGATGGAGAGGAGGTTCTGGTGGTCTGTCTAAATGGTCAATGATTCACCGCCACCCTGGAGCCAGTGACGCCATTCTTCCAGAGCCCGCTTGATGGCAAACTGTTCACAGTCCCCTACACCATAACGAAGAAACTGTGTAGGGTGCAGTTTCTGGTCTGGACCTCACTGCAAGAGGATTGCCCCAGTGCCCACATCGGAGGTTTACAGCTCAACGACAAAAGGTTTGGAGGATCCCGGTGGAGGAGGATAGGAACTAAGGTGAAGAGGTTGCAGAGACGTTGGAAACCCTGGGTGGCTTCTGGGTTGAGGGAGAAACATTGATTGGAGGGATAAGTGATGGCGGTAAGAGGTGCTGCAACTGAGCTGAAGCCTTGGATAAAGCAGTGATAGAAATGAGCAAACCACAGAAAATGCTGGAGCTGCTAAAGTGTCTCCAGCTTCTGGGGGTCCAGGGCTTCGTCCTGGGATGAGATGACAAATCCGCGCATTTCTCCAACACACAGTACAGTTGGTGGACGGGCAACCTCTTAAAGACTGCTGTCACGTGCTGGGTATGTTCGGCCAGGATGGGTGAATATATATAAGGATATTGCCCAGGTAGACGAAAGCCCAACAGCCTTACATGTCCCGCAGCACATCATTGATGAATTACTTGAACACTGCAGGACTATTGCAAAGGTCGAAGGGCATAGCAAGGCTCTTGCAGTGACCAGTGGGGGTGATAAAGTCCATCTTCCACTCATCGCCCTCTCTGATTCGAACAAGGTTGTAAGCTCCCGTGATCCAACTTACTGAAGAAGGACGCACCAGAGCGGGCATCCAGTGCACAATTAAGTAGATGTCAACCAATATATCGGTCAGCCGATATATTGGGCCAACATTTAGCATTTTTTACGATGTTGGCATTGTTTAGTACGCCGAGATTCAGGCATATATATTCCGCTGACAGCCCAGTTTTGTTGCGGTACACGTGACCTATGCTGCCACCTCTGCAGGACCCCAGCCAGAAGTTTTGTGAGTTGTGAAAAAAAGGGTAAGTGTTAAATTCTGATATTTCAAAGACATTTCGCTGTGTGTGCAGGGCAGAACGGGCAGCTCTCTTAAATACCGCACCGCTCGTGCAGTGCGCGTGCTCCACGCGTGTCAGCACCGTGCTCTGAGACATGCTGAAAAAGGTACTTCTATGTAGCGTTTGAGAGCAGAGATTCGAACAATTTGTCAGATGTCTCCATTTTCAACGACGCTGAAGTTTTCTTCCCCCGTAAAAAGAACCCCGTAGTGGCAGGAGAGGTGGGAAGCCAGATGGTACCATTGCGACATCAGTTACATACTCCTCCATGGCTTTATACTCTCCCATAGATAGAGAAAATACATGGCCGTGAAGTGGTACCATGCATGGCAGGAGGTCAATGGCCAGGTCGTAAGTGTGATGAGGAGGTAGCTGAACCATTTTTTTTTACTAAACACCTCCATCATGTCACGGTATGGTGGGGGAATGGCCTCCAGGTCACCTTCGGGGGCCTCAGAATCCCTAGTACATGTCCCAACCGAGTCATGGAGGCAGAGCTCCTTACAGGTTGGCTCTCACTGGATGATAAGACTCTGGGCCCAGGAGGTGAGGGGCTCTTGCTTAAGGAGCAAGGGGTTAGGGTTAGCGGGCAGTATAAAATTAGACAGCAGGTCCCAAAATTGTTAGTAGGATGGAATATGCACCTGAAGTTGTCAATAAAATCAAGAAGGGAGAATATATAACAAAACTAAAGAATGTGAAAGTGCCCAACTCTCGGATAACCCAGACCCAGGCGAGCAGCTTCAATGGTGGAAATTTAACAAAGACGCTTTCCTGCGTTGTCAACGCTTGTGCAGTTCATTCTGAGTGTACCTGCTTCCAGTGCACCATCTGAGAGGGCATTTAGTGTCTGTGGGGGCATTTAAAAAAAACACATTTGCCTGAGACCCGAGTCTCTCAGCAGTATACTCTTTCTGCACAGTAATTTTAAGCAAGATTGTATGAGAAATTGTATTAAATTTTTAATTTATTTGAAATATGTCTCAGGGTTTTCTTCTGTTTTGAAGTTTCTTTTGTTCAAAATGTGATATTTGCACATTTGTTTTATAGATTTGCTTATTTTTAATAATTGCACATGTATTTGCACTTCTGATTAGTTTTTGTACTCAGTTTAGATTTGTATTTGCGATTCAAAGCTGAGAGATTTTCTCTGAATTTGTTTTTATTTATTCTGTTCTTGTTTTACAGAAATAAAACATGCAGTGCATATAAACTTATTGCATTATGCTAACTATCAGGGCGGAGAGCACATTTAATCTTTGACCTTATGTGTTTCACATTTAAAGTAAAATAACATAACATGGATGGTATTTTTTACTTCATAAATATATTTTCATACATTTTTTTACTGCATAAATGTATTTTCCGGGAGCGGGCAGGAGTGACAGAGAGAGCAGGCAGGAACAGGCGGGAATGGTCAGAAATTCAGCAGGAGCAGAATTTTATAAATCCTCCAGAGTGGTCCACCAGATGAGGTGGGGAACTGATGGGCGCAGGTGGAGGTGGAAGAGGTGGTTGAGTGCTGGTTGCTGGCGGCTGGGCACAAGAGGCTGGCCTCGGATGCAAGCTCATATGTTGATCTATCCCCAGACACGGCTGGATCAGCTCGTCAAGGGTGACAGGGAGATTGCATCCAGTGAGTTCATTCTTCATAGGCAAGCCAGTCCCTTGTAAAAGGCTGTCTGGAGGGCGGAGTCTCCCTGGGCACCTCTGGGGTCTTAAAGTCTGTAATGTAACGGCTCACGGAACAATCACCCTGCATGTAGTGTCTTAAAGTTTGTTTATAAGCATACTGCATTTTTTACTTCACATTTTGGGTTTTAAATTTGTTTATCCCTTTCCGGGCATCCATACCCATGCTATCGAAGACTGTCTCACCTCATAGATTCAGAAGGGGGCTCACTTTATTACAGAGGTCTCTCAACCACAAAAATTTGGCAGCTGATCATCAGATCGATTAACGGTGTGATGTGAAGTGTGATTGTGTGGTTGCTTTGGTAACTGATTGACTCATTAATTCGAGTTTTTTTCTGAGATCCTGATTCTCACTTATAATTCTTGATAAAACAAATCTCTACAAGAACAATATGTATATTATTTACTACTATTTACTAATTCTTACATAGCAAATTTTGAAATGTAGCAGGAGCTCAAATATTAATATACCTATTACAAACAAAATCTACATGTTTTTTATAGTATAATTGAGTATGTTTAAATAAATACATAAAAAGTCATTTCAGTGTAACCAATATAATTGCAAAAGCCATGTTTGTAACACAGATTAAAGAGAAACCAGCTGTTCAAGTCATCTGTGGGTTCATGTTTTTTTATTCCAAAGCATGAATGACAAACGCCCTGTATACTCCGATTGCATATCCCTTCTGCTACTTGTGTGACACTCGAAGCAGAAAGTTTGTTGCTGGCAGACCAGAAGCATTGATTATTACTAATTCTCATCTAAAATGTGCTTCACTTCAAAAGTGGCCAGGTATGTGTCCACCGCTGTCAGAAAGCCTCCATCACAGAATCACTGTGATCTTTGAAGCGCTATCGCAGTGTACAGAATCAAACTGAATCGATGCAAACTGTGTAATGCATTGAGATCCTGATATTAATGTGATTAATAAATGCAGTGATACAGATATGTTGTGCAGGTTTATACTATTTTTTCTTGTTTAGGAGGATGAGTTCCACTGTTGGAGGTCAAATGGAGTGAAATGCATTTCTGCCAGTGCTCAGTGTGATTATAGCATAGACTGCCCCCTGGGGGAAGATGAGGAGACCTGTGGTGAGGTGCCCTTTTTCACTGAGGAAAAATGCTGTACTTCCTAACAGCAAATTGGATGATCAACAGATTTTGAGAGACACATTCATTCCTGTTCTCCTTTGGGTGTAGGACCCTGTACATTTGAGGACGGACTGTGTGGCTGGAGTGATATAAGCCAGAATTCTAAGTGGAAGAGAGTGAAGGCTAGTAATAACACTGAACCCCCAACTGATCACACCACAGAAACAGGTAAGGTTATATTTGTAACAAATGATAGAAAAAGTAAACAACATTGCACTGCTGGCACCTTATGAAACATAGTGACTCAAGCACACCAGTCGACGAAATTAGTTATCATCAGAAACATAGTTTATTAACATTGTATTCTTATCAGAACCTCTTCTCTTCAGGTCACTACGTGCAAGTGAATTTCAGCTCAGTGCCAGCTGAAGGTGAGGCACAGTTTGAGAGCCCATCACTGCCAGCCAGCTCCCCCTACTGCCAAATGCTGTGAGTAACTTCAAACCAGGCAAGGCCCTGGATGGATTGGTTTCACCTTGGGAGGTTTTAAACCAGTATGAGTCTGCATTGTCCGAAGTCTGACAGCCACTCTGTAACCATGTTCAGGTTTCATTTCCACCTGGGTAGAGGAGGCACAGTAGGGGGTCTTAGTGTGTTCCTGCAAGATGGGGATGGTAAGAAAACACATCTCTGGACACACAACCACAGCACCGTAATGCACTGGAGCCGGGAGCACTTGGCCACTGGGAATCAACAGAAACCTTACAGGGTGTGTGTGTGTGACATTTCTCTTCAGCATATTATGTTATGCAAACAGGATATAAAACATTCTTTTTATGTTGTGTGGGCACTTTCCGTTTCTAATCTGCATTTAACATCTTATGTCCTTCTTATCCTTCTTCATAATTTTCTCCTGAGGTACTCCAAAACAGTCATGTTCCAAAAACAGTCATGCTTTTTTTATCCCACTTGTCTATATTGATTAGCTTTCATCAGGCTGTTTTTTTGCTTTCCAGTTAAGGATATATGTAAATGGCCTTTCAATTGGCTGCCCTGCATTGTGCCTAGTTCAAAAAGCATTTCAAGTCAAAATGTCCATTCTGTCTTTATTCTGATTGGGTGGCCTAAACTCCTGTAGGCTGATATAAGTAAATTGATTGATTTTCATGCATTTCAAAACAGGCTGATTGTGCAGCGTAGTTTCTATAGATTATGATAGTTTCACAAATTATGGAGTGAATGGTATGTGGTATACCATTCACTCCATAAATGGAATGGTAACTTTACATACTAAATTAAACTCTCTTTTATCTATTCTTTACATTTCTGTCTCACACTATATTATCTCAGATTATGTTTAGTGGTCAGGCCACCTCAGTGAGTGGTGAGAGTGGTTTTAAACCTGTGTACCACAACATTGCTCTGGATGACATCTCCTTCCTGAACTGTGAGACATCGTACCAGCCACCAGGTGGGAGTCAAAGTCCAAATAGCTTATCTGCAGTGGTGCAGTGTTATGTAGATAGATGGGTTTAGTTTGCTTTTGTAAGGAGCTTCAGACCAACATGCCTCCACACACATGTGTACAAACATTTTTGACTCATCCTCAGCGGTACACCATGGTCTTTAAGCATTTTTAATGTGGGGGGGACGCAGTGCTTTACGTCTCGTCTGTTGTGAGTGGGGGGGGGGGCTAATTACTGAACAGGACCTAAAGAAAATTGCTTGTTTTTGCAAATATCCCATCATCAATATCCATTATATTGTAGGGCATTAATGACACCAGATTTTTTCAAGTCGACTTATCCGTCATCAAAGTCGAAGTCGAGTCGACTAGTCGTTTGATGATGTCACACACATGCAGCGCAGGAACACAGGTGTCCAACAGTCAGCATGAAAATTAAACAGAACAAAACAAAGGCTGACACCTTGAATTTTCTGGTAAACTGAAGAGCACAACAGAAAGTGGGAACAGTTCAAGGCATGCAGCCACTCAGCCTCCTCTGGGCTGGACAACTCTCTGCAGTGCTAGCGTTAACCATGTTAGCTAGCAGATGTGGTTTCAGATGCCGGTTCTGTTACTGTTCTTTAACACTGACTTGCAGATTGTGCAGGTCACCCTGCTGTTTGTGTGTCTAGAATGAAGTATCTCCACACGTGTGATGTGTGTCTGTCTCCTTTGCTGCCGTGTCTCTAGTCTTGTTGTGGTTTTGTGTTTAGATACCACTCGCGCAAATGTTACTGCCTGTTTTATAAAGGGACTATAATAATTGGTTAAGTCACGGAATGCGTGTCAGCGTAAGCCAGTCAGAGGCAGAGACTGCACTGTGTACACAAGCACACACAGAGAGAGGAAAAAACACATGACTAGTCGACTTCTCTCAGGGGGCGTCGACTTCTGCCTCTGAAGTCGACTAGTCGACTAGTTGACTTTTCTGTTAATGCCCTATTATATTGAATTACATTGTTTTAAATATGTTGTAAATCATCTATATTGTAACAGATCAGATTTTTGTGGTTAAAAACAGGCAGCATGACATTGGCCCACAGGTTGAAAAACACCGATATATACTATTCCACTGTGTGATTTTGGTTTGTGTGTTTGCTCTTCCGATGTTATTGATGATCTGAGAAGGGTTTTCATTTTCTTACAATGACAAAACAACAGCCTCTTGGGTAGTAATTATGTGACTTTGTGATAATGCCAAAGCTGGTGTTATTTTGTATTTTACTGAAATTTCTGTAAACGGTTAAATGTTTAAAAGTGTCACATTCATTACTAGCATAATTCAGTATCCAGCTGAAGTCAGCATTTTCAGTTGTCTTCTTTTGCTCCAGCTCTACCTGCTTCTGGCTGCTCCTTTGAGAAAGACTTATGTGGATGGGTGCAAGGAAGAGCTGAGGACTTAGCATGGGTGAGAAAAAGTGGGCCAACTGAAACGGTCAATACTGGACCTACAGGAGATCACACCAACAGCCAAGGTCTGTTCACAACCATTTGAGCCACCACTCACATAGCTTCTGCTCTGTTGCATTAGTTATTTTTTTGTCTATTGTGGTATTCTCTACAGTTGCACAGCACAAATGCTGTGGTTAGCAAGAGAGGTGCATATAAGTGCTATAGATATATAAATAAAATTACTGCTGAAGTGTTTTACTAGTTAACACAAATAAGATAAGATAAGATAAGAAAGAACTTTATTTATACCAAAGGAAATTCTTTTGTCCTAAACATGCTCAATGCAGCAAGAGAAATAAATATAGACAATAAAGAATTTTAAAAAGAACAGTAGTACTAGTGCAAATAACAAAATAACTCTTAACAAAGTAACAAAAAACTAACAGATATAATATATCTAAAATAACTCTAACAAAGAAACAAATAACTAAACGATATAATAAAATAACAGATTATTAGTGGAAGGGGGTATGAAACAGTAAATAGTGTAACAGTAAATAGTGTAATATGTTATGAAACAGTAAATAGTGGTTTGGAGTTGCACTCTGTACCAAGTTTGTTATTAGATGTAATAGTGACATAAGTTGTGATACTGCACATGATAATACTTTTGCATATGTAGTGACATAAGTGACATGAATTGTGTCATTATTAGTGACACTACACATGATGAGACTATTGCACCTGACCTATTGCACATAAACTATTGCACCTTTGCACTATATGGACAAAAGTATTGGGATGCCTGACCATTACACCAACAGGGACTTCAATGACATTGTCTTCATTGAGCTTGCTTTGTGCCCAGGGGCACAGTCATGCTGGAATAGAAAAGGTTCCTCCACAAACTGGGTCCACAAAGTTGGAAGCACGGCGCTTTAGTATATTGCATGGTGTGTTGCAGTGGCAATGTGTAGCAGTATAATCGGTAGTCTCATTACTGTGTTTTTCACAGGATATTATATCTATATTGAAAGCTCAAGTCCTAACAGAAGAGGGAACACAGCTCAGTTGAAGTCACCTTTGCTTGCCCCTGCTAAAGAGCAAGGGTACTGCCTGAAATTCTGGTACCATATGTTTGGAGCAACAGTTGGATCACTAAAATTGTTTCTTCAGAGCATTGACTCTCGGAAGACATCACTGGTAAGTCACTTTTGAAAGACAGTGGTAATTTCTACTTTTATATGTTCCTCATGGCTTTGATTATAAAAACTTCTCTCATCTTAACAAAAAACAGATGTGGCAGAGGACAGGCTCTCAGGGGAATGAGTGGCAGCTGATCCAGAGCCATGTGACCTTACAGGAAGTTCATCAGATACTGATAGATGCCTCAGTAGGTGGAGAGGCTGGGGATATTGCGTTAGATGATTTATCATTTACTGAAGGGGCTTGTTCGCCCACAGGTACTCATATACATGACTCATATACTGAAATTTGTAATCTATTTTATGTAGGCCAATACCAGCAGTTATGAGCCCATTTTTAGTTTCAGATATAACAGCCAAAAAAGGCTACCTATGGAGTATCTGATTTCTGCAAAAAGACCTTATGTAACATTTAATTCAAGAAAAAAACTTTTATAAGATGTCACAGTTATTGGCACCCCTGCATTTAGTATTTTATGCCACCTACTTTGCCAACATATCAGCAATGAGTGATCTCCTATAATGCTTGATCAGATCCTTGAGGATCTGATTTTACTCTTAATTTCTTTTTTACTCTTCATTTGGAAAATTGCACAAAACAGTCAGTATTGCAGTGTGGATTAAAGTGATGTGTATGTATATAAATATGTATCTTACTTGTCATAAGAAAACCATAATAACTTCTGTTTACACCACTTGAAAATGCCAGCTTCCCTGTACATTGTGTGATGTGATTATATCATGATCACCAGATCAGCATAAATGGTCTAGAATTACTCTGAATTCTTGTTACAATTAGATACAAAGTTATGATTAAAATGTCCATCTCTGATTAAATTCCTATTTTGAAGTTCTAGCTTTTCTTATAACATCATGATTGTAAACTGCATATAAAACATATATTTGTATCCACACTGACTGTTTAAACATTTACCTCTTTACTTCAGAAGGCCTGTGTGACTTTGAGGACGGGAGCTGTGGTTGGGCACAGCAGGCTAATGACCTTGACTGGATTAGAGGTTCAGGAAATGAACTCCTAAACTCCAAACCAAGCTTTGACCACACAACCAACACAGACAGTGGATATTACTACTATATGGCCTCTTCTCATGTACCAGGACAAAGTGCTAGGATGAGTTCTCCTCTCTTTACTGCAGGTACAGTGAGCAAGCAACAGACTTCCTTTATCTGTTAATTCAGCTAGTCTGTCCTTCTGTCTCTGGGACTTAATGGATAGCAATAGGTACTTACTGTTATACCATATGATTTCCACATAACAAGACTGTACTTCACAATTGTATGTCATCTGTTATTATATGTAATTACTTTACCATGTTCTAATCACATCTAACACAATTGAAAGAATGGGATATGCACGTTTGACAGAATTTCTGATTGTCTGGAGGGACTAAGAGTGAGAAGTAATCCATATGAAATTGTACCAGGCTTTTGTAAATGCAGCATTTCTGAGGATTGCTTTATGCTACCTGATACAGAATGATAAGGCTACAATTCTGTCTGAGAATGTCTTTCATTTGTGTGCTTAATTTGCAGAGTATGGGCAATGCCTTCAACTGTGGTACTATATGAGCGGACAGGAACCTGGAACTTTAAATGTATATCAGGAAGATTCACATGCAGGCCAGTATCTGTTGCTAAGCCAGTCTGGAGAGCAAGGCAAGTTATGGAGGTTTGCTCAAGCACCTCTGGCCCACACTTGGTCAGACTACAGAGTGAGTACACTGAAGCTCGCTAAGCCCATTCTAGCATTTCAAGCAATAGAGTAACACATATCATTGCAATCAACAAAGTAGTAATATCCATTGGGATTGTAAATTTCTCACAACAATCTGATTATGACTGTTGCATAATGATTCAGCTGACACTAAGAAAATGATTCAATGCATCATGAATTTTCAGATTTCACCACAGTTTTGAAAAGTCTACATAATTCACAAGTGTCACTCAAGCTACTTACCCAGTTGTGAAATATACACTAGAATGAAAATAACAGGGGCTTCTGAGGGGCAACTAAATGTTAGCTTTATAATCAGAAGATTGTGATTGTGAAAAGAGCATGATTGGCACTGCTCTCTCTGGGTGAATAGGATGGATCTCACCATCCCATCATTAAGCACAACGTTAGCCTGCAAATGGTAGAATACAATGAAGGGGGAGACTTATGTAACGGGTGATACTTAGCATGTCTGAATTAAGGAGAAACAGGAAGGAAAATGCAAACAGAGCATAAATTAATTGCTTCACTAATTTAAAAATTTACACAAAAGAGCTGTTAAATTGGATCATGATAATCAGAGCAGTTAAGCCACCACTTTTGTATACCTTCATCAGTGCATGTTTATACCCCCATATCCATAGACTGGTCCCAGTTCAACTGAACTTCCTTTATAATCCATAAAGCCAATAAGGCCTTGTGAATGTAGTGTGGCTGTTATTCCAGATTGTGGTTGAGGGGACAAAGGGTCAGAGTGTCCAGGGCACTATGGCTGTGGATGACATAATGGTGTCCAACTATCCGTGCACAAGCCCAGGCCACTGTGACTTCGAACTGAATATGTGCAGCTGGAGAAACATGATGGAACAGGATGAAACAGATTGGCTTCGAGATCAAGGAAACACTCAAGCTAATGGCACAGGCCCCAGTGTAGATCACACCACCAATTCTTCCATAGGTAAGTTCAGTGGGCACTAGCGTTGCTTTCGTCAACAAAAATTATGACTAAATATCGTCATCAACAAACATTTATCACGTGACAAAAACGAGACCAGACGCAACGTAAATGCTGGTCATATGAATAAGAACGAGACTAAATGTGTGTCAAGGGTCTGTGTGAGAGAGGGAAGGGGAGGACACACAAAGCAGTATATTACAATGTTTAATAATGAAAATGCAAAAACAGAACACACAGAAACAAAAACAGAACTAAACACAAGCCCCGGCTCTAAACAAAAACACTGAACAAGACATAAACTAAAACAGGGCAAACAACCTAGAAACTCAAGACCCGTGCTTCTCAAACGAACAACAAAAACAAAACCAAGACTCCGGCCTGAGCTTAACCAAAGCTCACACGGCCCGGAAACGGGGATCCAGGCAGACGGTGTGTACCATGCACCACTTCAGGGTAAAACGGGAGGAACACGGGCCTGAAAGGAAAACAGGGATACAGATCATTAAACGGGTAAAGAACAACCAAAAACACGAAACAGGCACGAGAAAAAGACAAGAGCAACAACGTGGAAAAGACAAAAGCACAACCACACAACCACATGGGGAGACAAATACAGACTCAAGGGAACTGGGATCGGCTGGGGCTTTAAATAGGGGGAGAAAACGAGACACAGGTGAACTAATGGGAAACAAGGAACAGGTGAGACTAATAGACAGGACGCGATACAAACGGAACAGGCACACTAGGTAGGGGACAAGGGAACCAACGTAAACGGGACACAAGTATGGGGACGCATAGGAAAAAAAAGGAGTACAGGAGGGAAAACTAATATTCGGGAGATGGGGAACAGGATTTACGTGACGGGGACGAGGTGGCCGTCACAATATCCTACGGAGCTAAATGTAATACTTACATAAGAACCTCATGAGAAAGGTGTACTTCTCTCTCCACTGTGGATTAGATGTGTATAGAACTCGATTAATAAAATTAATAAAATGGATTAGCTTGGCGATTAGTGTGCAATTTAAATGTAAACATGGCATTCACCGATCATTGAAAAGCCATGTTTATTGGCAAAATTCTTTGCTGAAGCGTTTCCAGTTATTCCGTTTTCTGATAATTACAGTAATTTAGTGTTCTGATAACTACAGGGTAATATATATTAATGTATATTTTCAAATGCTTATAATAATCTTTGCATAAGGATACACTGTTCCTTTCTATGCATTATTCCAACATGTTTTCAAAGGCTTTTAAAAAAATGTTTTTCAGGAAAGTATTGTGGAATTATTGTTAAAAGGCTTTGTGTAGTATGTTGTTCATCAAAGGCCATTAAAAAAATGATCACTTGAATAATTGCCAAAACAATCACTTGATTCTTAACATAAACAATAGTGGCCGCATCAGCTTGAACTAGATTCAGGGTTTAGCAAATACTGCTTTCGCTGCATTTTTTCACTTTTGAGATATTTCCGATAGTATTTGGTCCTTCAAGCCTGCAGGCTCTCCTCTTGGCTTTTTGTAATATTCTCTTGTGATAGTCACACTAGAATCAGAACAGGGCTTATTGTTCATTTAAAGTGTTGTCATTCACCGCAGAGGGCCTATTATTTTAATGGCCATCACATGAAAAAACATATGCGCTGAATGTTCCCTGAGGAACAGTGTAGAACTGCTCTCTAAAGCAGTTTTATTAGTTTTTTGTTTTTTTTTTTTAAACAGAACATAAAGGCCTTGATACACTGTTTGCGGCAGATTGTGTAGACCAGCAGTGTTGCCTCTAGATATTGCCAGTTGTATTATTTTCCGCAGATTAGTTTTCTTCTAATAAGGTTCTCCACTGGACTGCCCCATGTAGCTCACAGTGTTTACAGAGAGTATTTTTTATTTACATGGCTTTAGAAGCTTTCAGACATGTTGTAGCCTTAGGTTTAAACATCATATTCAGGTTCAAATATTGTAAACAACATCGTAAAGACCAGTCACTACAGACAAAGTGGAAGAACAGGGGAGCACAAGAAGGAACCAGAGAATCTTTGGCGTTGAAAAGACCAGCACTGCCGTTGTAATAGTTCTGTATGAAATTTGATTTAGCATGTTGGTATTAAGTTTTGCTGACATTTCATTATTTATTCATTTTAGCCTGTGGCAGGATTGATCTCACATCTTACATCTTAACCAAGCCCACAGTTACCTGCACTACATCACCCTGTTGTTTACTATAGGCACAATCTTCTTTTCAGAATGCCAGATGGTAATGCTTTTTGATCTGGTCCAGAACAACACTAGCATGCTTCGTCAGTCTCAATGGGATCTCCACAAAAGGTGAGAATACACTCCTTATTCCATCTGCACAGTATTATATAAAACGGAGGTTTTATAAATTTATAACGCTAAAATCTCAGCGTTAGCTCCTAAAGGCTTATAGAACACTTGTGTGCTCTCGTTCTGCACTGATGTCATGTGTAAAATACAGATGTGATGAAACACCCACCAGCAGCCTTGATCATCCTTTTCCCCTCTATCTTTCCTCCTCTGTAACTGCGCAGTAAGGCCCTCTTGGCTCTGGAGGCTCCGTTACAGTGCGTGTATCTGCTCACTCTCTGTGGGGTTCACTCTGTAATGCTCAACCAGTGGTCCAGCAGTGCCAGGACTAATGCTCAGAATGTGGAAGCCATCATGGAGAGTAGGTCTTTCACATGCTGGGGTGGATAAATATACACATACACATGGACAAACACAAAAACACTCTTGCACATGGACATGCACACATATTTGAGTTTATTTACATTAAGAATGCAATTACTTTTATACAGATACATCAGTGTGTGTTCCTCTGTTATGTAGATCTCCTGAAAAGAGGACTGACATCTGGCGAGGCTGTCCATACTTTGCGGATGAGCGCAAGACAGATGACTGAATCAGATGACAATGCTTTGAACCAGAGAGGTTAGAATGCATTTGTAATAGAGTGCAGATAAGGCTGAGAGAATGTTTGTGCTTATGTTCCTATTTATTTGAAGGGTGAGTCTCATTAGCTGACTCTACAATTTTTTAAAAATTCATCTAGTATGGATTTTCCAGTACTCGTGTACCGTTTCTTTCTTTCCCCAGAAGCTGTGTGTCCTGAGGATGCGGATGCTGTACCACACTGGGTTTCCCCCTCTGCTCTCAACTTCATCATCTATGGACTACCTAATTTAGTTGTTACCTGAACCTCTGGGGATGTTCTGGTTTCAACTCTGGGGACAGACTACTGCAAAGAATGTTGAAAATAGTCTAATAATGCCATTGCCCCTGGCTGGAAATACTGACACAAACAAACAAATACCTAATAAGAGCTGCTGTTGTTTTCCCATAGCTGTTACTTTATTCAGCCTTTGCTCTGTCTTAATATGATCTGGTAGTTTTATTGCTCTCAATAAAAAATAAGCTTTCAGTAGACTTTGGCCACAGTGCTTTGGAGCATTTTGGGGGAGATGAAAAGGTTTCTTTCAATCACAAATGTACTGCCCAAAAGGTATCTGGGAGAGTGGTTGAGCTTATGAGGCATTCAGCAAATAATTTAATAAAGTAGAATTTAAAGCCTTGATCATGGCAATGCTGGACTGCATTTTGGTTGAGACTTGTTCATTTAAACAGAATCTCCAGTGTGTTTGTTTAAGCTTATAGATGGATTCACAGCATTTATTAAGAGATCAGTGTATTGCTATTTTAAAGGTGGGTGTGTTTGCATGTGGTTTGTATGTGAGTTTTCATCTCTATACCTCTCTCTTTTTACGGTATAGGCTCTCCTTGTAGGTGCTCTTGGCATGACATTTGTGTGTGTGTGTGTGTGTGTGTGTTTCTGTGTTTGTGTGTGTGTGTGTGTGTGTGTGTATGTGTGCGTGTGTGTTTGTGTGTATGAAAAGACTACGTCTGTGCTTGACTTTTATCTTGTATCCATGAGTCACCTTCTCTTGTCTTTGTAACACTTTATGATTGCATGGAGACAGAGCTCTTATCACAGAAAAATGCAAAGATCATCAGCCATCTCACAAAGAAAAACACATGCAGAAAGCACAGGACTGAGTCAGAGTCATGAATACGTCTAAAAACCTAGTGGGTAGTACTTCATCAGGTAAGGAATTCTGTATTCCAAACAGTTCTGTTTACTTACGGTGTACAAGTGTGTCAGTGATCAAAGCTTGCAGTGCATTCTAATTTTAAAAGGCAAAATGTGTAGTTATGGGCCTAAGGAACTCGAAGCAAACCACTCTACAGAAATCAGTGATTCATTCAATTAAACGGTGCCTAGTTAGGGTTGATTATTAATGCTAATTTAGAGGGATGTGTTTATCTGAATATGCAGTGCAATAAGAATATTACCTATAATCCCTTAATCCGCTGTTTCTCAGTAAATTCAACTTACTTTTTTATCAAAAAGCTCTTAATTGGGACACATTTTCATCCACAAAATCCTCTGGCTTCTAGAGGTGCGGATAATGTTTCGTTTTTAAGAGGGCATTGACCTCTGGCTTTTGAAGACTGTGGAATTCATTAATATCTAAAGGAAGAGCTTTCAGCTAAGCAGTGCTAGCTTAAAGTATGGAAGTGTTTGATATGTTTTTAAGGAAAAGAAAAAAGAAAGAGCAATCCTGAAAAAGGCAGGAGACACAAGAAGGATGCCCACATCAGTGAAGGTGACAGGTTCTTTAGTTCATATAACACAAGCTCTAATCCATCTGTTGTGTGCTGTTTGAGCAATTAGAGCAGATGTAAAGATCTGAATTAATAGATAGTAGAATGTATAATTTACTCACACTAATGTGAGTACGGTCCTCTTACGCTTAGTTTAGTATGGGGTTTAACACACACACACACACATATATATATATATATTTTTTTTTCTTTCTTTTCATGTTTTCTCACATTGATCTGTAGACTGACTCCAGTATAGTTAGATTGATGAGTCTAGATTATATCAATGCCTTTTCTGATTTCCTAATTCTGATCCTTACTGAATTCTCAATTCTGGTCAAACACTAAGTGAGCTGCAAGGCAAATTAAATGTGGAAAGGTATTCATTCTACAGTGAAAACATTAAGGGTGGGAATCTTTAGGCACCTCACGATTCGATTTGATTCCGATTCAGAGGCCTGCGATGCAATTATAAAACGATTATTTATGCATCTTGATGCATCTTTCTCCCCCCTCACCTTGGTACTTTCAAAGCAAAGCATTTGTAATGAACCAAAATAAATTTACTTCCAATTTCTTTTACTATCAGAACAGTCCGCTGTACTGAAAGCACAGCTTTGACACATAAATAATGCTTGTGAACAACATCGCTTGCTCGATGGTCCTCTGGTTAGCGGTGGCAGCTACCATCGGCTGTTTTTCTTGTGCCTCCAGGTGAAAACGTTCTATGTGGTTTCTCATGATTGCCGTGTTTCCAAAATATTTCAATTTAGTTTTACACAACTTGCAGATAGTGTGACTCTTGTCCAGGTCCTTTTTCCCTTCAACTTCATAAATGCCCGATTTTATTGCTGGTCGTCAGAGATGTTCACAAGTCATTTTTACCAAGTCCAAGTCAAGTCTCAAGTGTTTGTGCTTGAGTCCAAGTCAAGTCTCAAGTCTTTAGTCCGAAGTCCAAGTCTATGGGGTGCCGATCGTAAAAACAGTTTAACAAATTGAGAGGTGTCATGTGTGTTTATCATTTAGGGCAATTTTCACACAATTTTCACACATCTAGAGCTAAATGTGTTAAAAAACTAAATGTTGTGCTCTAAATCAAAATGTTGCACTTTTACAAACGGCGACTCTAAATGTGGGATTTTTGAGCTCTAAAGGTTTTCGAAGATATGCTAATTGGCCACGCCCCATGATCACAATTGGCTGTTACTTAGCAGGGGGCTGGACTGCATGCTGTGATCTCCCCTCACCAACATGGAGGATTTGCCTTAAATTATCTTAAATCGAAATGTTAAATATGAAAAATACATCTCGCACTTTAAATGTGAAACTTCACAGTTAGATAGAGCTCGGTGACATCTTACCAACAACCCGTCATTTAACATAATAGCCCCCGGAGATTCAGAGTTATTACCCGAAAACCGTTCACCTCGGACAAAAGTAATGGGACACCGGGGTGAGTTGAACGGTTTTCAGCTAATAACGCCGGATTATGGCAAATGAGCGGTCGTTGGAAAGAGTGCGAGATATAAATAAATAATTCCATGAAATGAACATTGTTTACGAGTTATGACTCACGAGTCAGAACACCCAAGTCCGAGTCAAGTCTCAAGTCGTTGAGGGCAAGTCTAAAGTCAAGTCACAAGTCTTTGTGCGACTTGAGTGTGATTGGAGTCCGAGTCTCAGACTCGAGTCCCCATCTCTGCTGGTCGTACTTCTTGCTCCTCCATCTTGTGTCTTTGTTATGTGCACCCCAGAGACTGTCCAGGCGCTGCACTTCGGTACATTAGAGTTCCGCTTTTTTCGTTCCTCAACATTGCATTGGTAATTAACATTAACAAAATTGATTTTTAACATTTTTAAATCAATTCAGAATATTTCATTTCTGCATCACTGTGCATCTAAAAATAGATTTTATTTCCCACCCCTAGAGAACATATCGTCTTTTAGCATGTAACCTCGGACGAGATGAGTGCTTTCCAGTTCTTTGCCCATGCTGAGGCCCCTCTGGCCTGTTGCAACAAAATAGATAGACATGCTTGTATGCATGCTTTTTACACTGCCAGGTTTGAGGAGCATAAATAATCACAGCTGACAAAACATTACAGCACAGCAGAGCTTGTGATTGTGAATAAGAATTTAGTACACCCACATCCTCCCCGAGATATCCATCTAATTTTCACATTAAAGATATAATTCATTTGAAGGAGAGAGAGGAGCATGCTTGATTAGGCCTGCCTTTCAAGCTTTTTCATTGGATGTTCTCTGTGCTCCTCACCATTTTTATTTGTAAGCACATTCTTAATCATAAAGTTTTCTCTATTTGCACGGTTTTCACTACGAATACAAAATACAAAAGTGGAAAAAAAGATTCATGGGGGTTCATACCCATCACAGCCTCAAGCTGTGGATAAATATCAAGGCTTGTCCCAAAAGGGGAAACTGTGATGAGCCCAATCAGTTCTTCTTGGTCTTCCTGGATTTAACACTAGTTATGCCCTTTGGGTTAATGAATGCTCCAGCAGAAGGAAAAAGTATAATCATTACACTTTTGTGCAAATTATTCTCTTTTTAGTAAGTCCCTGAAGGAGCATGTGGCCCACATTTGTCCCAGATGCTGTTGGACAACCACTGGAAGAGCATATTGTATGCATCAAAAGTACCCTTTCTTTCTCCTTACAGGGGTTTCCTCCACAATCCCGAAATCAAGGCAGCGGTGGCCCGACTACAGCCCTCTGTAAAACAGACATTTGCTTTGTGCAGTTTTCTTGAACACAACAAGTATAACAATAAAGCGATAAGCAATGAAAATTGCTGTAATTTACTGAAGAAAATTTCTGTGCTGTGGTATAATCAGGGAATGGACAGTGTTAGAGAAACTCTTTGACATGTGACATGAAAATGTGAAAATGTTTTATAACACATGTTTTAGAATCACATATGGTGTTCTGTCACATATTGAATTTAGTAATCTCATCATGTCCATCGCTGAAAATAGATATTTTTTTTGGAAGGGGTGGGGGTTCATAGAGCAGAAATTACATAGTGTGCTGTGTTAAAACAATAGAGTTAGTTGATCTTGTACATTCTAGTGATCAGGACTCTTGGAGCTTTTTCTTAAGGCTTGTGTGTCTCTAAGAGGGTGAACAATAAAATTGATAGAAAAAAAAATAATTTATGAAGAATTTCATTTCATTTATGAAAGATTTTGATCATAGCGTGTTAATTGTTGTATAATTATTATTCAGATTTTCAGTTACATAGACTTTGGAGGTTAACAATTATGGGTGTGAGAAGAGAGCTTCAGAGATTTAGATTACTCTCAGAAACTGCTAATGAGTAATGGGAAGGTGTAAACAGACTTGCACATTCTTACCTTCAGCGTGTCCAATTTCAATTTCCACGACTCAGCCCTGTAAAGCACCCTTTTCACAGTCAGTATCACAGCAGAGAGATATCACCTTTCCAGCATCACCTTTTCTAACCAACGACTGATTGTTGCAACAGATTGTTATTGCAGAAACAATGTAATCTATGCCAAGTGAATCATTACACAACGTTAGATCACTTCCACAGCGTCAGTCCACAGTATATTCTAGTAGAAGTAATTAAACTGTACAATATAATTACTGCTGTTGTCCTAAACTGAGTAAATGTATGACTTAAAGAAACTGAATAATTTTCTTTACAGAGATAGTGTTTATAACCTTGTGAAACCATTATAAATGCTTCATTACTGGACCGAAAAATGCTTTAGTTGAGAAATTTTTGTTTAAACACTGCATCTTTAAGTGAGTAATTCAATGAATGAATGAATAAACAAATATATATACAGTGCTGTGAAAAAGTATTTGCCCCCTTTCTGATTTCTTGTTTTTTGCATGTTTGTTACACTTAAATGTTTCAGATTATCAAACTAATTTAAATATTAGACAGAGATAGCCCAGGTAAACACAAAATGCAGTTTTTAAGTGATTAATTTATATATTAAGGAAACAAACTATTCAAACCTACATGGCAACATCAGACAAGCACTTGCCCCCTAAACCTAATAACTGATTGTGCCACCCTTAGTAGCAACAACTGCAATTAAGCGATTGTGATAACTAGGAATGAGACTTTCACATCGCTGTGAAGGAATTTTGGCCCACTCTTCTTTGCAGACTTGTTTTAATTCAGCCATATTGGAGGGTTTACGAGCATGAACTGCCTTTTTAACATCATGCCAAAGCATCTCTACTGGATTCAAGTCCAGACTCAGAGGTGGACTTGCTGGTGTGTTTTGGATCATTGTCCTGCTGCAGAACCCAAGTACGCTTCAGCTTGAGGTCACAAACTGATGGCCACACATTCTCCTTCAGGATTTTTTGTAGAGAGCAGAATTCATGGTTCCATCAATCACAGCAAGTTGTCCAGGTCCTGAAGCAGCAAACCAGCCCCGGACCATCACACTACCACCACCACCACGTTTTACTGATGGCATGATGTTCTTTTTCTGAAATGCTGTGTTACTTTAATGCCAGATGTAATGGGATGCACACCTCCCAAAAATTGAACTGTTGTTTCATCAGTCCACAGAATATTGTCTCAAAAGAAATGGGGATCATCAAGATGCTTTTTAGTAAAAGTGAGACAAGCCTTTGTGTTCTTTTTGGTCAGCAGTGGTTTTTGCCTTGGAACTTGCCATGCATGCCAGTTTTGCATAGTCTATTTCTTATGGTTGAGTCATGAACACTGACCTTAACTGAGGCAAGAGAGGTTGCAGATCTTTAGATGTTGTTCTGGGCTCTTTTGTGACCTCTTGGATGAGTCGTCGCTGCACGTTTTCTCCATTTGTGAATATTGGCTCTCACCACAGGAGTCCCAAAGTTTAGAAACGACTTTGTAACCTTTACCAGACAGATAGATGTCAATTACTTTGTTTCTCATCTGTTCTTGAATTTCTTTAGATCATGGCATCTTCCTTTTCTGGGATCTTTTAACCTACCCTTTAAGTGATGTCATAGTTCAGCAGGTCTGGCAGTACTCAGGCCTGGGTGTGGCTAGTGAAATTGCACTCAGTTTTCCAATGTGATTAACCAAAGTTGCTTTGTGATTTTGCAAGGGGGGTAGTAACTGTGATCATTCTAGACCTTTTTTAGACCACATTTTTTGTTTGTTCTGTCTTCTATAATGGTGGCCCAATCTCCCTAAATATGTTTTCTTGGTGTAGTTGATCCCAGTGTAAACGGGATATTGATTTCTGGCTTTGTGTGTGATGAAGAAACTGTTTGGTCAAATCTCCTAAACTCTTAACATCTCTTGAGTTGGCTTTCTGAAATGTGGTATCTGTATTGCTTTAGATGAGAGGGAGCACCGGGCTCTAGAGTAGGCTTTCTATCAGGTGACCGAATCCAGGAGGGCCCAGGAGAAGAAGACGCAGGAGACGCTTCGCAAGCAGAGGTTACCCACCATCAACCACACCACCATTAACACCATTATTTGGTGGGTTTTGTGTGAAACCGCAGGACCCTGAAAGAAAAGCATATGTCAGAAAGACTCAGTTTTGCTTGTTATTTCCTTATTTTTTCCTTACTTGTGTATTAACCTCTGACTTTTTGTCAGGGTTTGTTAAGGTGTGTAACTTAGTCAACTCAAGTCAAGTAGAGCTTTATTAGATCCTGGGGGAAAAGCTTAGTTGGTAGTAACTTGGTTATAAGCAGATGTTGATTTGAGTCTAGCTTTACAGGTTGAAGAACAGATGTGGACTACTTAAGCACTAACGTACTTCACTCTGGATAAGAGCGTCTACTTAATGCAGTAAATGCTAACGTAAACTTGTCAAGGTCAGCGCCAGCTCTATGAGCTCATAATTGTATCTTGTTTTAAAACTCTGCAAGACAATTTCACCTGAGCAACACGGTCCCACTTAAATTTTGTATAAAACCGTTGCTTTTCGGTTAATTGGTCAAGCAGAACTGAGATATAAAGTACTCACCATGAGTCAGCAAACATGACTCATGGAGAATATTGATTAACACGCTAATCTTCCAGGCTGGTGCCTGCTCACAGAATGCTATGCAGAAAAGACAATCCAGGTCATCCAGGCTTTAAGTAAAATAGCCCCCATACAGGTGTTGTCAACAGGGACATCTTGGAAAACCGAAAGCCATGGTTCTCCTGAGTGGACACAATCATGAGCTAGATATAATGGCAAATGCATTTAAAATCACTTTTTAAAAACCTTATGAGGAAGAGAATGATGTACCTGGTGACATACAGCCTAAAGCAAAAATGCATGTTGAAGTGAAAGGCCAAATCTTAGCTTCCCTGCACAATAGAAACTTTAATTAAAACTTTTTACTGCATGCACCAAATGCAGACGAAAAATTAACCATCATTGAAGCGGATGTCTTGAAATGCAACCATAAGAGGTCACAAGCCAGTGATTCCTTGTGCCGGTCCCAAGTCCGGATAAATGCAGAGGGTTGTGT
>JBBIGA010000011.1:16492579-16511597 GCA_037576975.1 Alestes dentex
TATGTATGTACTGTTTAGTGTTTTTCAGTTAGGCCCTTGTGCCATTTGGTTTTGTTTTTGGTAGAGTCTGTGTCTTTTGTGTATTAAAACCATCAAAAAGAACCTGCACTTTGTGCCTGGCTTCACTTCCCCCGAGCACACGATGTGACACTTTCGCAATATGGCGGCGACGTTTACATACGATGCAGCTGGTCATGCGGCATCTAGTAATATTCTATGTGTTCAGTCGAGTAATATTCTATGTCTGTGGTCAGTCTAGTAATATTCTATGTCTGTGGTCAGTCTAGTAACATTCTATGTCTATGCCCAAACGGCTCTTTGTTTTCCCAAATTTAATCAAAGAACCGACTCATTCATGACCTATCGAGACACATCTCTATCGAGAGCACTGCTCACAGATTGAGTTTCGTTTGAAACTATTTGCGCGGCCTGGCAACCTGTTGCAGAGCGCGTTCTAAAATATTAGAAAAATAAACATTAACTACACAAGAAACACTGTTTTACTTTGGCAACTATTTAGTTCATGTCGTGATTTCTTGTTTTGTTTTAACGCTCTTTACATGGGGTAAGACTGGAGACAAAATGTGCCATGACAATAGTTTTTTATTTATATCACGTTTGACAGAGATTATGGCTCCTAAAAAAATAATTTGCTTTCCAAATATTTTGAGTTTAGGAGCCAATGCCCTGCGTCCCCCGCATCCTTACATATGACATCACTCTGACAGACATTTTAAAGGTCACTCGACCATTCTCTCTCTTTCCTAATATTTTACAGAGGTCTCTCTGCCATTTTTCTAAATGTACAATACTCGAATAATAAAAATAAAACTTAAGAAAAACAGTAGACAATCTGTGTTCTGTGTTAAGTGCTTTAAGAAAAGGGTGTGAAGATTTAGCAAAATGCTAACTGGTGGCTATAAACTTGCATTACAATGTTATTTACATCATTCTCACAGCTCCAGTGCAAAACAGAAGAAGAAAACCTCAGACATTACACTAGACATCACTACTAAATTTGAAAAAAGTGAAAAATATATATACATATATTGATACTTTGGTCACCACACCTGAACTCTGACTACACTGCTGTATTGCACTACCACAGCTCTTGCACTGAACATAAAGAGAGGGTTCTATATGGGGGTATGAAGAGATAGGGGTCATGGGTTCATGGTTTGGATGGGGATAAAAACAACTGTCAGAGCCTGATCCAGATCAACAGTGGCCTGTGAACTTGGGTACACTGATGCAGCTGCTAGGCGTACTGGGTTGGCTTTAACAAGGCCTGCCCCCCATATACATTATGCTGAGTATTACTGCACTGGCTCCCCAACCGCAAATGGACCACAGTACAGCCATTGGGCTTGTTTTTACAATGGCAGGGCAAAACCAGTCAGAGCACATGGCCTGGCAATAAAATAAAAAATAATGGGGAACTCAAGGCTGGCCATTTGCAGTGCTGAACAAATTCATCAGCCTTCACTGTAATCAAATATCTTAAACTTAAGCATCTTCTTCCAGGTATGAATACAGGCCTATTATAAGCAAATAAGGGCATATTAAATGTTAGGACGCTTGTTATGCACAACTAATATGGCTGGTACATTATGAATTCAGATACATTCATACTTTGTTAAAGTGTTGCACTGTTCTTGCTGGCAAAGTCATCAGTTCACATGACGGACTTTATGGATTGCTGTGTGTTATCAATAATGTCGTGACGGTGACAAAGCAGCCTCTAGTGGTGGCATTGAGAGGTTGCATTGCACATACGCCATGTGGCTTGGGGAAAACATGTTAAACTGGAAAAGTAACACAAGGTAAACCAAACAAGACTGGAAGAGATAAGACAAGGAGCTCAAACATACCTGTTGGTCATACTCCGCCATAAACTGGCACCTACTGGGGAAACAGTGAACAAATGTCAGTTCTACGCCCTCGTTTAATGCATTGCTTACATCATATCAAAGATGTAGTGAATGTAATACTATGCCACAATGTCCACATTACATGGTATGACACTATAATAAACAATATTTGTGCCTGCCTCTATTTTACAGTTGTTTATCGATCTTTTATTTTCTTTGTATTTAAACATATATTTTTCCCTTTTGTATTTGTATTATAAACTATTTATTCTCTGTTATTTGTCTTTTTACTTCTCCTTGACTTTTGCCTGCTATGAAGCTGTAACAACCCATGTTTGAGTCTGATTGTCTTCAGGCGAGCAGGTACATTTAAAGGAGACATTAAGCCTGCCAGAAAGTAGAAAACATCACATGGGTGTCTAATTAGACATTATGCTCTTGTGGACCTAACTGAAGGTGGGTGGCTTCAGTTACTAAACATGATTAATATAAGTAACGATGCCAAAACCAGAGTCAGGTCAATGTTTTACAGAAAGGTGGTTAAGGCATTAGTGATCCACACCTCTTGATCTGGGAAGCAGCACATCCCTCAGCAGCTGTACCAGAATCAAGAGAGCCAGACACAAGCAGAAAAGACAGACCACCCTCCAAGGACTCATGGACACAAACCTGGATGGGGTGGGAAAAAAAAGCTATTTTCCACTGGATTTGACTGGGAGAATATGAACTATAAACTGATAAATGGCAGAAAGCACAGCACTGAAAAACACACACAAGTCAGAAAAAGTTGCCTACATATAAAAGTTCTTGACAGCTGCTGGTAGAGGAAGCAGGGTAGCTTTCATGTCCATTTGGCTGCTACTGTCCAGCACAGTTGGCTGTCAGCAGAAAATGCAAGTGCATAATCTTCCAGCCTTTTAAATCCAGGCCACAGCTTACTTACAAGGAGAAATAACCTGGGAAGGGTATTTATGTAATTCCAAAGGGGAACACTCAGTTTCTTAACCTAAATCCTGCCTTTGCACAGTCATACTTCCCCGAACACAAACGTGCACATACACACAAGTGCAATGGCACAGCAAGAACTGTTTTCAGCAATGTTAAAAACATCTAACAGCAGGTGTGATGGAAAGCTAATCAGCCCTAGGAGAAGACTAGATTTGAGCAGGCTTGCTTCTCATGCATCATGCCGGCCTGTATGAGCCGCAGGGCATTTCACTGGCTTAGCCAGATAACTTGAGCCAAACGCCAAGGCTGTCAAACAGGAGGAGAAATAAGGGATGTCACTCTCCGGGAAAAATCTCGCTTTATGAAATATCCACATCATGATAATGCATATAACTCAGTTGTGATAAAATAGAGCTGCAGCCGGATGGTGGGGTTTATTATTATTATAAAGCGGAGAGTGACTGCATGTTGCGCACTCGGGTATGTTTGCGTAGTCTGTGTTAAAGCAGGAGGTGAAATGGAAGGAAAACGCTGCGTCATATCTCTCACCAGAACACCGCGTTGGTGGCGGCGAACAGTGTGGTGGTCCTCATCGGCTTCCTCCACTCCACTAAGGCGCTGCTTCCTCCAGCCCGCGGTGTATCTGAGCTCCGACTCTCCTGCCCCTGCCCCGCCGCTCCTGCCATGGCGAAAGCACTGCGCTGCACCTCGCCCTCTCCACAGCGTCGGCCGCGGGTTGCTGCTGTAGTTGTCGACGCTGCCGGTGTTGTTGTTGTTGTTGTTGCTGCTGTGCGGGGACGTCATCGGGAGACCGCCCACGTCATCACGATTCTAATATCGCTGCACAGTAGAATGAGCTAAATCGAGAATATAGTGATAAATAAATCTACGAAAACATAAACATATGTATAAATATATGTCATCAAAGTAAACCAGCATCTCTATAAATATATAGTTAATATAATAATAATAATCATCATAATAATAATCATAATAATAATCATAATAATAATAGTATTCAAATATTGGAATAGACCATTTTAAAACATTAATCAACAACAAGAATAATAATTCTTTCCGTTTTCTTTTTCTTTTCATTCTTTTATAAGCAATAAAAGACATGCAACTCAAATGTCAAAACAGAAATCACTGTTTGCAAGTTTGTGACTGCTAATCCAGTGGACAGGTGTTTGAATCAATTAGACAAAAAGTGCCTTATCAACACTTGACTGACTTTGCAAAGTAGTCCACAGACGCTGCAGTCACTATTTTTTTTTCAAATACTTTCTTTCAATCTCTGCTCCGCACACCTTATAGATTCACTCTGTAGGTGTACATTTACAGACTCTATTCTGTTGTTCTGCACAATTCATTTCCCACCCTGTACGTCCTTCTTGAGGTTATTTTGTGCTTTAACAGTCCCATCCAGAATGGTTAGTGTGGGCTGGCCGTAGCCTAGTGGGTAATATATTTGCCTGTAAATTCAATGACCACAAAAAAGTTGCAGGTTCAAAGCCCCCCCACTTTCTACCATTGTGTCCTTGAGCAAGACACTTAACCCTCAGTTGCTCCAGGGGAACTGTCCATGTAACTAATGATTGTAAGTCACCTTGGATAAGGGTGCCAAAAGCTGTAAATGTTAACACTTACTGGACACCTTATTTGAAGGCCTATCTTTGTTGCTTCACCTTGCTGGTGTACAGTTTAATGACTCTAGCCCCTAATCACTGGTCAGTTTCTGACCACAGGACCACTGTTGATTAGATATAATTTGGGTGGTGGGCCATTCTGAGCAAAGAGGTATGGTAGAATTTGTGGTGCTGGTGTAACTGTATCAGGCACAACAGAGTTTTTACTCCCTAAGAAGGTTGAGAGTGATCCAGTACCCAACCAAGAGTGATTTTGTGTTCTATTGATGAAGGACTAGAGGATGACTAAGACAAAATGTGTATCAACAAATGTACGATAATTGTACACCAATAAGGTGGAGTTACAAAGGCTTTCGCCAGTAAGTATTATCCCTCTAGACAGACATGCCATTTTCAGTAACTGTCTATACTGACAGTGATGGAACCAAAAAGAACATTATAATCAGATGAATTTTTTTCCAAAATGATGTTTTCCCAAAATACAGCTGTAAAAGCCAGAGAACAAACAGCAGAAGAGATTATGTAAAAACTGCCAAATAGACAAATGTGATTGCCTTGCTCATCAGCAATCTTTGTTCTTATGGATTCCCAGAATCACAGAAGGGTGGTTTATTACTGAACTTGTGTTACAGGAATTAGCATGATTTATTACTTTCTCAATTGACTGCCAAATGTTAATGTCAAATGATCATGTCTCGTTTCTTATTTGATTGCCAAAATCAGGTAACAACACCTTTTGAAGGTTTTGGGGCAGGTGGTGGCCTAGTTGTTAGGGAGTTGCCCTTGCAATCAGAATGATGTAGGTTCAAATTCTAGCACTGCTAGTGTCATCACTGAGGTACCCTTGAGCAAGGTACCGTCCCCACACACTGCTCCTGGGGCGCCCCTCGTTGGTGGTAGCCCCCTGCTTCACTTCGTGAATGGGTTAAATGCAGAGAAAGAGTTTCACTTTGTTCACACTGTGTGCTGTGCTGTGGTGTGTTCACGCGTGACCATAAGGGGCCACTTTAATTTACTTTAAAATTAGCTAAATAATTTCTTTGCATGAAAACATTTCGTGGCTGCATGGAAACATCCAGGATTCTGTGGTGGATTTAAAAGGTTTTCAGTGTGTGAGAGCGGACAGAGACACCAGCAGGAGCGAGAAGAAGAGGGGAGGAGGACTTTATGTCAACTACCACTAGTGCTCTCCCAGCCACATTAAGATGAGGATGACTCAATGTACAACACATTGAACTGTTAGCACTGTCAGTCTCTGGCCATATTATCTGCCAAGACAGTTTTCCCTCGTCATTATAGCCATTGTTTATTTTGCCCCCGATGCGGCGAAGGTGTATGACATCTTTAGCTCTGCGACAGCAGACCTCGTGACCTGGAGTCCGAATGTGTCTATGGCCATCTCAGGAGATTTTAATCACAAAAACCTCTCAACTGTTCTACCCACCTTTAAACAATATGTCATTTGCAAGACCAGAGATAATAAAACACTGGACCTGTGTTATGCCAATGTTACTGAGGCATACACCTCCATCTCTCTCCCTCCCTTGGACAGGGCTGACCACAGTCTTGTCCACCTCCAGCACCTTTATAAATCTGCTGTCCAGAGGCAACCTGCAGTTGAGAAAACCGGACGAGATGGACAAGAGAGACGCAGGAGGCTCTGCAGGGATGTTTTAAGGCAACAGACTGGGATGTTCTCTGCAGTTCCCACGGGGACCATATAGACAATCTGACAGACTGCATCACAGAATACATGGACTTCTGTGTGGACACTGTTGTTCCCAAAAAACCTGTTTGCTGCTTCCCCAACCACAAACCCTGAGTAACCAAAGACATCAAAGCCATACTGAACAGGAAGGAGAGCGCTTTCAGGAACGGTGATAAAAAGGAGTCAGAAAGAGCTTAAAACTAAGATCACAGAGGGAAAGGACTGCAACAAAAGAGAGGTGCTATGAGGGACAGGGACGTGGAAAGTGCAAACAACCTAAATTTGACTGCCCTACCCCCCCTCCCATCTCAGCTCTTCTCACGCCTTCTACTAGCCCCTCTTTTGCACCCACAGCCTGTCCCTCTCTGTCCCTCTCAGCAGATGACATCAGAAGGGAACTGTGTAGACTCCATCCCAGTAAAGCTGCAGGTCCTGATGGCATCAGTCCCAGGGCCCTCAGGTGCTGTGCTGCCCAGCTGTGTGGAGTTATACATCTGATCTTCAACATGAGTCTGAAACTACACAGGGTCCCGTCACTCTAGAAGACATCCTGTCTTGTTCCTGTCCCCAAAAGATCTAACCAATGACCCCCAGTGACTACAGGCCAGTGGCTCTGACTTCACATATCATGAAAGCGCTGGAGAGACTTTTTCTAAAACATTTGAGTCTTGGCTGGACCCCCTACAGTTTGCTTACCGGACCCGTATCGGCGTGGAGGACGCCATCATCTACCTGCTGAACCAGGCTTATTCCCATTTGGACGATGTTGGGAACACTGTGAGGGTCATGTTTTTGTCTTCTCCGGGACTTTTAACACATTTAGGCCATTACTACTGGGGAATAAGCTCATGAAAATGCAGGCGGATGCTTCATTGGTCCAGGAAAATTATTCTGAATGAAAATATATGCAGTGGATTCTTCTCTCAGCTCTGCAACAAGTAGATATGAAATAAAAAAAACATCAGCAGTATTAAAAGTGTACTGAAAAAAGGGGAGTGGACACACTAATTGTAATGAATTTGACTGGTAACAAAAGGCCTGGCTAGAAAATTCCAGCCCTGGTTTTTCAGGGTCTGCTTTGTTGATGCTGCGTTTGTTCTCCAGTGCTGTGTTAACAGTTATTTTTTCTCTACTGGCCTCTCCCTTACCCTTCCACACAGTGCAGAAAAGAATGTCCAGCACAAATGAGTCCAGCAACATGGAGCTGCTGCTCCGTTCTGCCCAGGCCTTCGTAGCACTCTCTGGATCTTTTATGTGGAGTAGCAGGGGTCATTTGATTATGTTCCTCACTACAGTGAGCCTTTGCAACATCACTGAAAGGTACAAGGCATGATGGGTCACCTTTCAGAAGAAGATTGGGATGGTTTCGGGGCCAAGGAGCTGGAGTGTAAGATCTGCTACTGTCCCTACAGTCTCTCCGGACGAAGGCCTAACGTTCTTCAGTGCTGCCATTGCTTGTGTGCCAAGTGCCTGGTCAAAATTCTTGACCTAGGCGAGTCACCTCCAAATGCAGTGGTCTGTCCTTTTTGCCGCTATGTTACCAGACTCCCAGGAGAAGCCTTGGCGAGCCTGCAAGACAATTACAATCTGGTGACAGCTTTGTCTCACCGTACACTTTATTATCCAAACCTTCATGAGAACGACCAGGGTGAGATCTTGCTGAGCACAAGGCACTTGAGCTCTCAGGT
Organism: Alestes dentex; assembly: GCA_037576975.1. NCBI lineage: Eukaryota > Metazoa > Chordata > Actinopteri > Characiformes > Alestidae > Alestes > Alestes dentex. Next base: position 16,500,444 of record JBBIGA010000011.1, read on the forward strand.
GGGTTACTCTGCATCAGCCTCGCCTTCATCTACACGCACCAACTATGTGGTCATCACCTTCATGGACACTCCACAGGAACCCACGGCAGACACCAGCCAGGTTAGAGGGAATTACCACTCGTCCAGTCTGGACTCCATGACCTCAGTTACTCAGCAGTGGACCGTGAAGAACTGTGCAGCCCTGTTTTGCCAGACTTTGGCCCAGGTCCTGCTGTGTTTTTTTGGCCTTTTGTACTTCAGCTCCCTGCCACTAGGTGTGTATCTGCTAATTATGCAAAAGACCATGGCAGGCCTGCTGCTGGTTAGTTTTGTGCCTATCAGCCTGCTCATGATCATGGGGTATGGACTCTGCCAGTGCATGTACCATGAGTTCTGGAACTGTGTGCAGCCAGACTGGTATGTGAACAGGTGACATGACCACATTCAGGATGTACCGGTGTTCTGACAGGTTTGTAGGAAACCATGGACACATTCACAGTTCGTTCAGGGGTTAAAGAAAAGAGAATCATGTACATAAGTGACTTAGAAGTAAAGCAATACATGTTATTAAAAAAATAAATAAATACAAAGACTGCATTATTAGTAGGGCTGCGAATTATGGATGAGATTCTATGCTGCAGTTATATTGCTAGATATTACAATATGTCTTCGTCATTACAACCTAAGATGGTTAATGATCAGCCTGCATTATTATGACCTAAATTATTAACTCTTGTAGAATCATGTGAATGCCGTGATTCATGTCGTGAAACACCCACAGCAACTCATCTGAAACATCTGGTCAGGATGCTCAAGGCACACAGTAAAACTTGATTTGTAAGAGAATGATTTGCAGCTTTCTGCAAAAACAGAAATTGACAAATAATATTTTGCGCAGCCCAAACTCCTATAAAGCCTAATTACAACAGAAGTTGCTCTGCAGCTTTGTCAAAATGATGCAAGTATAGATGCAATAATAAGAATAAATGCAAGAATTTCTGTGTATCTTAGTTTTCCGCTATTCTCTTTATATTGCTGAAAAATGAGCAAATGGCCATGTAAACCATTTACCGTGCAATTTTACTTCATATGTACTAGAACAACGTGTCCAAGTCATTTGACTGTATAATGGAAGGAGGGACATCATGTGCTGGTCACAGAACATTTTAATGTTGAAGTATTAGAACCTACCAGGCCTTAAGTGTGACCTGTAAACATACTATGCGTGTATTTTTAATGAAATTAACTCCAATTAAAAATTAAAGGGAGCATTTATTGTGCAGAAAAATGGATTTGGAAATAAGCTGACCTTTCTGAATCTTGGTATTATACATTTTCAAGTTGCTAGAGGAAAAGGAAATGAAAATGAACCACAGTCATGTTAAGGCCCTCCACAGAGGTGTCCCCTTGATTTAATTCACTCTTCAGTCGGCTTGAAGGGAATTCTACTACTGGATTTAGTTCAGTGGATGCCCACAGTGATATTATTGGCTTTTCAGTCTCCAGTAGTTTAGCTCCATTATGAAGTTATAAAGAGTGTTTCAGTCTAGACTGCTTCTTGAATGAGGCACACTAAAGGGCAGCAACTCAGAACAGAGCTCATTTACTCATAGCATTTCTAAAGACAACACCTTGTTGATTTCTAAGGGCTAAAAAGGTTGGAAATGGTCATGTAAGAATGAATTATGACTGAATCTGGTAAATAAACACATGCAAATGTCATAAGTGGAAACGCAAGTAATATACAGAGAAGACTGTCTTACTGGGCAGCTGCTGGCCTGGTGGCTAGGTAGTTGCCCCTGTGAGCAGAATGTCATTGGTTCAAATCCCAGGACTGCCAATCTCATCACTGTGATATCTCTGAGCAAGGTATCATCCTCACACACTGCTCCCGAGGTGCTGCATTGCTGGTTACCCACTGCTTCACTTGGGTAAATGCTTTGGTTCATGCTTGGCTTCACTTGAGTTAAATGCAGAGAAGAATTTTATGCTGTGTGCTGTGGTGTGTTCATATGTGACGAAAAAAGCCACAAAATAGTAGGCTTCAGGTTGCTGGGGATAATAATATGCAAAAGTTAAAACAATAATACATGCTGTAACTTGTTGCAGTTGTTATTTTTTCGTTCTCATGATCATGTTGTGAAGATATTTGATTGCCCACTATGAGGACTGTTATTATTTTTAAGAATGAGGCTTTTATATGAAAAAGTAAAGATTGAGAAAGCCAAAGATTTCATAGTTTGAGATTAGGTTTGTCTTTAGAATTAGGTGTACATCTATTTTCTACAGTACTACAGAAGTCAATAAAAAATAACCCACAAAGGAAGGAAAACAAACATAGGTGTCAGTGGGTATGTGTGAGTTACATTTGCAAGTATCTGTCCAGATAACTTCAATAAAGTTGACTGCATGTGCAGTTAACGCGACATCTAACAGTGTTAAAGAGAGCCCATGATAATCCGAACAGGCTGCTCCTCTATCAACTCCTCCAGAAGTGTGACTGGACTCTACGAGAGCCAATCAGAGAGACGGATTTCTCACCAACAACAAACAAAAGATCGGGCTCAGGCAATCTACAGCATTTTCTCCATGTCTTGTTCCAGATTACGCTCATCGACAAGCTGCATGTCGTACTAAACTTCGGGTTTCAACTTTCTGTATTTTGTCGCCTTCGCGGAGTCGACATTCCGCCACGATCCACTGAGAAGCCTGCTCGATTTGCTGCTTGCTGTACTGTTAGCTCTCACAGCTAGTGGGCTAGCCAACCGGACAGAGGAACACAAAAAGAGCAACGAAACCAGTTTGTTGTCTTGCGGCAGCTGAGAGTAGTCACAGCTTATCGCTGGCTGCCTTTGGAGAGCTGTCCAGCTAAAAGTAGCTGGGAAGCTTTTGGTATTGAAGGGAAGAGTCGCAATGTCCGGACCGCCAACGGGCTGCGGATTTCTAATGTCGGTCGTTGTTCACGGGGACTCAGCTCTAAACGAGCAAGAGAAAGAGCTCAACCAGCGGCTCAGACGCCTCTACCCGGCCGTAAACGAACAAGAAACGCCGCTTCCGAGATCGTGGAGCCCTAAGGACAAATTCAGCTACATCGGCCTCTCTCAGAACAATCTTCGGGTACATTACAAAGGTAAATCCCCGGTGCACCATCGTCGTCATCAATATCAACAACAACAGAGCTGGCTAGCTGGACCGCTGACTTAGCTACGTTAGCGAGCTAAACCAAGTCCCTCCAGTGTTTTAAGTAACGTTAGCCAGTCCCCAGTGTTTACACGCTAATGTATTGCACGATGAACGATTCTTAGTTTGCCTCCTGGTTGGGTACCAAGCTAGTGAAAGTATTTGTGCCCCTAAAGATTTCAAAGCGTTATCTCATTGGGCTAGTTTTGGTCGGAAAAAACAATCACGACAGCATCAATAGTGTAGGTAATGGTTTGTTTGCTTAATCGGGTGGTTAATATTGCTGGTCAGGAAGGTACAGCCGAAGTTGTGTTGGCTGAAACGAGCAATGCGAAGATTATTTGAGATTACTGCGACAGCTCTTCCTTTGCTGGACGGGAGCTGGAGCCAAGTTTTCAGTGTTAGCCAGCCTGCTAGCTAAGCGGAGTCTTCCGGAAGTAACATTCATCCACATGAGCGGTTTGAAAACCTCCTTTAGCTACCTAAAGCAGTCGATTTAGAAGTCAATTCGGTGGTCTTTTCTTCCGTTGAGAGTGTTAATAATAACTGCAGTCATTCAAATTCATGGTCCTCTCGGATGGTGCAAGCAGCTCAGCCAGGCCCTGCTCTGCTCTGTTTATCGCTAGCTAATGTTGTTTATGATGTGCTGAGGAGATATAAGAGGTGGTCTAAGTAGACCCTGTCTGATTAAAGGCGTTATAGTTATATGCCGAGAAGGTGATGGCTAAATAAGTTTTCTAAAATGTGATGTCTCTGTCAGAAAAGGAGGCCGTAAAAATGTAAGACAAGGTAGTGTATTTAGCTCACCACTAGTGACTAGTGATTAAATTGAGCCTGTTTTGTTTTTGGTTTCTTACGAAGGTAGCTTTATCCGTGTGGATGCAAGCTCCTGTAAACAGGCTTGACACTAATTTTGGTAATTCTTGTTATTTGACCTTTATCCACTTGGTAAATGCAGGACCATTGTTTGGAACCCATAATAGCTCCTCTCAGGAAATGCCATCAGGGTCATGGTAAGATGCACCGTGTTGGCCTACAGGGCTCTTGAAAATGTACAGTTTTATGTGTAACATGATGGAATTTGTTTAAATGTCAATTACTGTAGTAATGAAACATCTAGCAGTGACTGTGTTAACTCGACTATAGTCTTACAGCTGCTTTGCTTTCTTTTGTTCTCTCACATTTTGATTGGGCCTACAGCTATGCGTTACACTGAAATAGGGATACCTTTCTGTGCCAGTATCTTTAAATTTGACATAGTTCATGTATCCCTCAGCAACATCTTGTCCATTTAAAGCAAATCTGCTTAAAATTAAATCTAAACAAAATAATTTGTCTTGTCCCTGTTTATTGTACCTGACCACTTGGTATGTATAGGTACAGTAATTGCCAAATAAGGAAAAAGTCCACTCTAAATCGTTGGCCAAAAATATGTTGAAAATGCAGTTATTAATGTTATCATGAGCTTTGCTGCAGTCTGAATGTTGAGTTGATATCAGTGTCTTAACAATCAACCCATTTTACTGTCTGTGATAAAATGAATCTGCTGTTTTTTTAATTAATTAATTAATTTGTTTTTAATTTTTTTTTTTTGGCGCTATTTTGAAGGTCATGGAAAAACCCCTAAAGATGCTGCATCTGTTCGTGCAACACACCCTATCCCAGCTGCTTGTGGGGTTTACTACTTTGAGGTGAAAATCATCAGCAAAGGACGAGATGGGTAAGAACGTGTACAGAATGCACTGCCACAAAAGAGTGTTCAACAGATACAGTAGATTTGTGTTTTTTGTGATTAAAACTCATTTTTGTACCTCTCATGTAGATTTATAATGTCTGAACCATTTTCAGGTACATGGGAATTGGACTTTCTGCCCAGGGCGTCAACATGAACAGACTTCCAGGTAAAACAGTAATATTAAGAGCTTTTGTCTGATTGAAAGGGGCAGTTGTCTCTGTATGACTGAAACATAGTCAGCTGTCTTTGTATTTTTTATTCCCAAATGGCTAAAAGTACAGTTTCTGTATTGCATGGGAGTCAGTGGGTGCATGGAGGCGTAGTCCTGTGGCATGATTATTATTATTATATTTTCAGTCCTATTCTGTGGCCTGCTTTCTGTGTAGACCTCTGGGGATGTGTAATGATGAGTCCAGAATGTTGCTGGGCAAAATCAAAGAGTGACAGGTCACCAAAGTCAAAGCTTTGTGCTGTTGACACCCCACCCCCAATCACAGTTATTTCAGTTAGGAGGCATATTGTGACATGTTTGCTATTTTCAGAATCAGAATCAGAAAACTTTATTTATCCCGGAGGAAATTGTTTAAAATTTTCAAGCTAACATTCCATAATTGACAGGATAACTAGACTATCCTACACAAACCTGCATGCTTTGTCACTTGTGTTAGTCTGGTGGCTTTAACAGTAATAATCTACAGTCTGAGTAGCCATTATATACTAGTGTGTAGTGTGATGGTTCCATTAGTCATGTTGCCTTCGCATAGTTTGATGTCAAATCCTTTGAAGCTAGCTTGCTTGTAGCATGTATTTTGCATTTTTAGTATTTTGACTTAATGGGGAATAGGACAAAATATTTCCGCTTTAGCATATTTTTGTTCAACACAAGATTTTCAGAAATTCAAATTTTCCCATACACTGAACTGCCTTATACCTGTAATTCATCTTTGGACTTGTCAATGACTACAAAATGGTCCACGTGCTGTTCCCTGTCAAATACTCATTTTTAATAGCCCTCTTAACTCTCCTCAACTTCAACTCCTTCAAGCAACAGGTAATTCGAAGGTTTTAATGATCAAACTACAGTTCAAAAAAGTACAAAACTGAAATACATTAGACCATGCCGTTTACAGTTCAATTCAGTTATTAGGCAGTGAATATTAATAAGGCCAAACTGTCAGTCCACATACAGTTCATGAATAAACTAGAAAGGTCTAGAGAACACAAAAGAGGGAAATTAAACCAGCAAGATACAGAAAGCTACATTTAAATAATGATTATGCACCACATATTCAGAATCAAACATTCTGATATTGCCGTGTAAAGGGCAGGATTTTGTGTAGAAATGATATAGTATTCTGTTATGTAGTAACTGCCATTGACTTAAAAATAAGCAAATCTGTTGGATTACAAGTACACAGTATGAGAATGCAGTGACTAGAACAATATTTTCATATGAGTTCCATAACAGGACAGAGCCTTTCAGTCTATAAATTTGACGTTCTTGAGTTATTTGGTTCTGTTGTCTAGAACCAGTATAATATCACTACAGAACTGAGTTTGATCAGAATTTGAAAGAATATGTCCTGCTTGGTCCTTTTCAGCAGTAAAATTACTTATGTGAACTAATCTCTCTTCAAATTCTGTCATGCATATCTCCTGCATAGAGGCCATGTGTGTTTTCGTATATACCAATTAGCTAACCTTATTGGAGTGTTTTGGCACTGTGACATGCTTCACACAAACAACAAAAAAAGAGAAATCCTGTTGGATCCTGGTACTTGACAGAATGTGACATTGTGACACTGTGAAGCTTGAGAAGTGCAGAAATGCTTCCTGCTGAATAAAATGCTGTTAAACCTTATAATGCATGAATGTCTGTGTTGTATCAACCCTTACCACTGCTGATAGTTCTATGTACTCTGAAACACAGGAGTCTTTGCAGCAAACATTTTTGTGCTTTTTAAAATATGTCAAATGACCTCTTGGGTCCAGAGTTGTCTTTTTTAATGTTCCCCTTTTTCATGCATAATGGCTACAGTTGACACATTTTCCTGATTGGTTCTCCTTTAAGGCTCTAAACCATATCTTAAAGCTTCAAGAATTCTGATTAGAAGACATGTATTAAGTAGAGTTGCACTGATGTAGGATTGCTTACAGTGATGTAGGATTGCTTACAGTGCATACAGAAAGTTTTCAGACCCATTAAAGTTGTCTTCATTTTGATAGGTCTGAGACTCATCTTAAAATGGGTTAAATTAATAATTTCTTTGATAAGTGTGCATACAACACTTATACAAAACAAAAACAGGTGTTTCCAGTGTTTTGTTCATTTATTTTAAAAAAGGGAAAAAGACATCTAATTTCCGTAAGTATTTAAACCCTTCACTTAGTACTTGTTTACAGCACCTTTGGCAGCAACGACAGCCTCAAGTCCTTTTGGGAAATGACCCTACAAACTTGGCACACCTTTCTTTTGGAATTTTCTGCCAGTCTTGGCAGAATCTTTCAAGCTCAGCCAGGTTGGATGGGGAGCATCTGCACACAGATGCCTTATTAGGTTCAGGTCTGGACTCTGGCTGCGCCACTCCATGACTTTCAGTGTTTGCCTGAAACCATTCCATTCCTGTTTTCTTTGCAGTATGCTACGGATCGTTGTCCTGTTGGAATGTGAACCTTCGCCCCAGCCTGAGCACTCTGGAAAAGGTGTTCCTTGAAAATTGCTGTATATTCTTCTGCATCCAGCTTTCCTTCTATCCTGACTAGTCTCCCAGTCTCTGTCGCAGCAATTCCCCCACTGGAATTGTGGCCAAATAGTTCAGATGTAGTTCAGACCAGAGGTTTTTGCTTATAGAGTCCTTAAGGTGCTGTTTAACAATTTCCCAGCAGGCAGTCATGTCCCTTTTAGTGAGAAATGGCATCAGTCTGACCACTCTACCATACAGGCCTGATTGGTGGAGTGCTGCATTGATAATTGTTCACCTGAACGGTTGTCCCATCTACACAAAGGGTGTCTAGAAGGACAATTGGTTCTCAGAAGGACAATTGGTTTCTTTTTACCTGCCTCACCAAGACCCTTCATCCTCAGTCACTCAGTTTACCTGGGTGGACAGATCTTGGAAGACTTGTGGTGGTTCCAAATCTTTTCTGTTTGAGAATGATCTAGGCTACTGTGCTCTTGGGAACCTTTAGTGCTGCAGAAATGTTCTTGTATCCTTCCATAGATCTGTGGTCTGTTCCCAGTTCTTTAGACCTCATGGCTTGGTTTTCACTGTGAAATACACCAACAACTGTGGGACCTTAAATAGGCAGGTGTGTCCTTTTTTTTTTATTTTTTATTTTTTAGTCTTATGAATTCAGTTTGGTGTGGGTGAAGTCAGATCAAGTTGTAGAAGCTTCTCAGTGACCACTGAATAGAGTAGGATGCAAAGAGGTGTCAATCCAAAGGGTCTGAATACTTATGTAAATGGTATATTTCTATCCTTAATAAATTAGCAAAACACTGGAAACACCTGTTTTTACTTTGCCATTGTGGAGTATTGTGTATAGATAGATAATAGAAAATATTAATTAATTTAATTCATTTTAGGATGAATCTTAGATATAACAATCTGAGGACAAGTTGAAGGGGTCTGAAAACTTTCTATATGCATTGTATAAAATGTTGGAACTGGGGCTAGATTCACCTGGAATGCCATAAAGGTAAGTATAGCATTTATTTCTACAGTGTTCAAATTGGTTTGAAATATCACTCAAATCTTAATATTCAATACTGATCATTTTAAGCATTATCTGCAAATGCTGATGTTGATTCCAGTGTCGTATGCATTTTTGTCAGGGTTTCCCTCCTGTGTCAGCTAATCATCTACTTTATTCCTTCATTTATTTATTAATTCATTTTTTTAGTAGTGGATTTGAAAACTGTTAATATTTATGCAAATGTTGCTTGTGGGTTTTCCTTTTGGTTGACTAAAATCCATACGGGGACTGCAGTACTTCCTACACTAATGCATCAGGGTTGCATGTTCAAATCCAGACAGGGCTAGCAATTTGGCAGCACTCGCTGACACCCGGCCCCAACTGTACAATCACAGGATGCAGGGATGGTTCCTTGCAGCTTGTCTGAGAGATAAGAGCCTAAAGCACACTCCCTACATGGACCCTGCTCTTGAGGGTCTAAGAAATCAATGGTTTAAAATGCATCTGTACTGATGGCGACTGATGTCTTAATTTATTATCTGTGTAGCATTCTTTCTCTTTTTTTGTCTAAATTCACAAGTCACATTAGCTTAGCTAAATTTAGATGTGGCTTGCACAATGGACTTATGACTATAGACCTCTGCTATTATTCTTTAGGATACACTGTATTGTTTGATTTTCTGCAGAAATGTTTGGGACTATTGACGTTCCTGTTTGGAAAAACAGTGCTTAAGCTTTTATAATGGCCGATTATGATGTTTTGTGAATCAGTGCCAAAAGAAAAACAGTGTGGATCTAAGTATCAGAATTATTGTTCCACCCTAATTATTGTTAAAATGTGCAGCTCTAAACAAGTAGTGTGTAATGGTTTAAGTTGGAAGATTTTTGCTACAAATCTGTCCTTTTTTTTTTTTTTTTTTAAATATTTGGCTTTTTCTTTTTTTTCCTTTTTTTTTTTTTTTTTTTACATATCATATGGTAGGTGCTGTCATTCTGTATTTGAATGCTGCTGCTGCTCTTGTACCAAAAGGTTGAAGTATAATTTTGCTCATTGTGCTAGATAATCACTCATCTTGATATCACACTTCGATGTGACTCATGTGAAATAAAAAGGAATCAGATCCCGAGAAAGAGTCAATAATGACAGTTATTATGACTAATAGAAAGTACTGTAAATGTGCTATTGTGAAGTAAAAGTGACCATTAAGTTGTTCGTGAACACCACAAAATTCTTCCTCTGCATTTAACCCCTTCACCAAGTGAAGCAGCGGGCAGCCAGGAATACAGCGCCTTGGGAGCAGTGTGTGGGGATGGTACTTTGCTCAAGGGTACCTCAGAGGTGCTTAGCTGTCTTGGAAATCAAACCCACAACTTCCTGATCGCAGGGCGAACGCCCTAACCGCTAGGCTACCAGCTGCCCCATGTGTTCAGTTAGCTCACACAGGGTAATGAAGGCAAATAAAAATAGGCCAAAAAACTGCATGTGAAGAAGTTATCCATAGACATGCCTGAACTGTCCATCACAAGATAATAGGTTTTGTCTATTTTACACTACTGGGTAAATATTAGTGTATTCAGTGTTTGTTATACTGCAGTTCTTAGGGAACTGTGTGTCGATTCATGAAAATGTAGTATATTTGTGGATGCACTGTCTAGTGGAGAATCCAGCACTACTTGCATGCTCATACTATAGCACTGAATTCTCCTTCAGGTTTATCATGGATTTTTAGGCAGTTTAAGATTAGTCAGTTTGGATGATCCAACAGTGAGTGTTGATTGACCATAGACAATGAACTGTGAGCTGCCTGATTTCCCAAATGAGTTTCTTAGTTACAATGCAGCAGTATTACAATCCATCCTGGGTTACATACAAGTGTAAGTAGAATAAAAACACACAGTACTGGATATAACATAAACCCCAAAACTACACTGTTTAAGAGTGCAACGATCTTGTACCAAAATGAATCAAATTGTGATGAAAGAAGAATTTCCTAAATAATTGCAGTTGAATTGTCAACTGCACGTCGGAGATATAAACCCTTATCTCTTTTTCCTAATTTGTGGCTCCTGTAGTTCCCCAAATGCTCAACTATCTGTCTATCACTCTATCTTCTCAGGTTGGGACAAACACTCATATGGCTATCATGGTGATGATGGACACTCTTTCTGCTCCTCGGGCACGGGACAGCCCTACGGACCCACATTCACGACAGGAGATGTGATTGGTTGCTGTGTTAATCTCATCAACAACACCTGCTTCTACACAAAGAATGGTCATAGTCTAGGTAAAAACTGTGACACTCATCCAGTCGCAGCCTTGACACACCTCTGCTTGATAAGTCCTCTAACACCTCTGCACCTCTGTTCACTTTTCCTTCATTTAGTTATAGATTGTCCTACATTGATCTAATGATCAATGTTGTTTAATGATCAGTGTTGTTAGTGGTTATGCCCCACAGATAGGATGTGAGCTAGAAGAGAAGCAGAAGTTCTGGAGTGAGCTAGATGATTTGATGCAGCATGTCCCCAGAGCCGAGAGAGTGGTAATTGGTGCAGACTTTAAC
>JBBIGA010000011.1:16512238-16532173 GCA_037576975.1 Alestes dentex
ATGGTCTGGAGACAGTGCCACTGAGGAAAAGACAGGAGGCAGAACTGGAGGTTGCAGAGCTCAGGATGTTGAGGTTCGCTGTGGCGACCCCTGAAGGGTAAAGCCGAAAGAGAAAGAAGTTATAGATTGTCCTACATGATGCACTGGAGGCCTTCTATACCATTTATTTTACTTTGTTTAGAATTTTGCAAGTGGTGGCAAGAATATTGAAATACATACAATGATGTTGAGATAAGAGTGCTTCATCAAGTGAGAGTGCAAAGGATAAAAACAAATTAAGTGCCAGGAGACTATGTACTATGTATTAATGACTCAGATTAAATTATTAAAGGAGCAATTTAAGTATCGAAATGCCATTTCTACAATGTATGTCAGAGTTGTTACAATGTATGTCAGAGTAATTGTTTTGTCTTGTTTTTTTTCAGGTATAGCTTTTACAGATTTACCAGTAAGTGTCTTTTTTTTTTTTCATCCTAACATCAAAAACATTGATTTAATTTCTTCCTTATCTGGTGACCTTGAGCTTTCAAGGTGAATGAAATAGATCTTACAGATGTGCATTCATTCTTTTCACTTAAATTGGGAGTACTGACAAACTATAATCCACTGAGGAGAAAACAGAGTTGGCATGGCTCCAGCAATCATGTTTCTCAGAGTGTGATTATGAAGTGCAGTTTTCCAACTTTGACCTTTCTTCTTATTGGACCATGAACATGCGCTCTCCCAGAGTTCTTTCTCCTGAAAACGGAACAGTTTGTGATGCAATTTTCATTTCTAAAATATTCTCGTTCCCCAGCCCAACTTGTATCCGACAGTGGGTCTTCAAACCCCAGGGGAGGTGGTGGATGCAAACTTTGGCCAGCATCCATTTGTCTTTGACATAGAGGACTATATGCGTGAGTGGAGAACCAAGATCCAGGCTCAGATTGAGAGATTCCCCATCGGGGAGCGGGAGGGCGAGTGGCAGGCCATGATTCAGAAGTGAGTCTGGTTGTGTGTCAATAATAATGAAACTCTTCTTCTTCTTGTTAGTAATATTATTATTGATAAATTCATGCTATTTGTACGATAATTAAATAGGTGATTTCACAATAATATATATATATAATAATATTCAAATAATATATTAAATAATTATTACACGTGTACTATTAGGTACATAGTTATGTACACAAATGTATTGGATGTGTAACATTTTTATTGTTATGGTTATTGTTATCATTTCATGTTTATAAATCATAAGAGCAACATAACCAACAAATGAAAGCAATAAGAAAGGGAAAAAAAATAAATATAAAACTTGCAATATGAAGATTAATCAGGAGGACTAAAACAGTCAGTTGAAAAATGCACAAGAAGCAATAAGCAAATATTAGTTCTCAGGTCATGAGCCACTTGGATTTCAATGTTACTCCTTAATTGTACCACATGTGTGATCTCTGCTCTGTGCTGGCAGGATGGTGGCCTCCTACTTGGTTCACCACAGTTACTGTGCTACCGCTGAAGCCTTCGCCAAGTCCACCGACCAAGCTGTGCATGAGGAGCTTGCCTCCATCAAAAACAGACAGAGTGAGTCCCCTCATGTCACTACAACTGCTCACACTCTCATTATTATTTCTTAAGTGATATCTGTAATTAGGCGAACATATTGACCAATGTTCACATGATTTTGCAGAAATTCAGAAGTTGGTTTTGTCTGGCCGGATGGGAGAAGCTATAGAGACCACTCAACTACTCTACCCCAATCTTCTGGAAAGAAACCCTGACCTTTTATTCATGTTAAAGTAAGTGTCAGAGTTCAAAAAAAGGCTAGGCTAATTAGATGTGAATCTTGCTTTTTATGTTTATAGAATTATTTATTATTTCCACAGAGTCAGGCAGTTCATAGAGATGGTGAATGGGACAGACAGTGAGGTGCGTTGTCTTGGTGGGAGAAGCCCTAAGTCCCAGGACAGCTATCCTGGCTCACCCCGTCTCTTCAATAGCCCCACCCACAAACCTGTTGGCTCTCAGGCCTACTTGTCAGGTGTAACTTACTCACTGAATATATTGTGCACCTGTTTTAGCTCTGACCTTTTGTATAAGATTCTTGTATTTGAAACTATGTTAGAATCTACTGTGAAAATATTTGGTGGAAATATCTTTGTGCTGTGCTTTATCACCAGGTTTTGACAGCAATTGCTGTAATGGTGTGTCTAGTAAAGCCCACACTTCAGCACATGTTCACAAGCCATGTCCTGTAAGTATGCCCAGTGGGGAACTCGGGGTCCTGAACGGCAGCCACAGCCAGCCAACTGGTTTGAGGTATTGTCATCAACATGCTTGTGTATATATACTGATCAGGCATAACATTAAAACCACATGTCTAATATAGTTGCACAATTACTGTTAATTTGCTGAATTTAACATTTTGAAATATGTGGTCTGCAAAAGACAAAATGTCTGTTAGTTGTCTCTTATTTTTTACTGTCAAAAATAAGTCTGTACATGTTTCCGTAATGCAACTATACAGTTCAGTATGTGCATAATCTATTTATTCTTGTGATATTCTTTACAATTTGTTTTTTTTTTTTTTTACATCCATACCCAAAAAACTCTGAGCATTTAATTCTCTGTCCTGTTTTTTAGAATACCTCTGCTTAGCAAATTTTCATGCTTTTTCATTTCTGAGCTCTCTGAAGTCTTTCTGATCAATCCATAACATCATATTCAGGGACTGAGTGGTACGCAAGTAAGAATTGGCGTATGTGGTGTGCAAATGCACGGCAGTATTCACAGCTCAATTGCGTACCTAATTTAAGTAACTTCATACTGGATCTCTAAGTACCACCATTCAGGAAAGGAAACCTTAAAAAGAAAAATAATAATGACGTTTTAAAGTATGGTTCCTGCTGGTCTGCAGAGTCTTGCTTCTGCACCAATCAAAATTCAGTCAGAGCAGGTTTGATCTCAGTACTTTTGTCACTGCATGCTCCGCCCCGCCCCCTCGACTTCACGGCCAGCCCTTATACGAGACCTGTTTGTCAGTCCAGAGAGGAGTGATCTGCCCCTGTGGTCCAGGATAAACTTTTGGAGATCCCGTGCGATGCTGGGTTACAGTCAAGATCCAAGTTCTGTCTGTCATGCTGTGAGGAAAATCCCCAGCTGAATGAGACGCAGTTAAAACGATCTCGCTTTTCCATTCCATGTATCTGAGCGAGACCGATTTTTCTCACTTGACAGCCACGAAAACAAGTACAGAAACAGGCTGCCCAGAAACCTGCCCTGAGTGGCTCTGTCAGCGTGCCTTCCTCATTTCAACCAGTTAGTGGCGAGAAAGCAGACACACCCATCATATTAGAATGTTGATTTTATATTTGTGGTGTCAAATGATCCCTGTGGGTGACTAGACCTGTAATTTAATTTAGGTTAAAAGTCAGTTTGCACATTCAGCACCATTTGGCAGTGTTCAAAAGTATAGTTAAAAGAAAATCTATCTACTGCTACTGTGTAACTGTGTTCTGTTGTAAATGTTTGCTGTTCTACAGTAATGATGTGGAGATGGAAGTGGATCATATCTCTAATGGAGTATCTGAGTCCTCCTCTAATGGCTTCCTGAATGGAAGCTCCACACACGTAGCTGACCTTGAGGACTGTGATGCGGAGATGGGTAAGATGAATAATGATGGTTTTCATTTACATAGTAGCTTTCTTACATTTCACAAGTGTTGCTGAAAGTGCTGTTAAATATAATAAAGAAGCAAGTCATTGTTCAATGGTACCTGAAAATTATAATGCAAACGTTACAGGTGTCATTAGTTATTCACGTCAGAACTTTCCACACAGAAGTGGAGTCATCTCAGTCCAAGAGGCAGCTGTGCGGAGGGAGCCAGGCTGCTATTGAGAGGATGATCCACTTTGGCCGTGAGCTGCAGAGCATGAGCGAACACCTCCGCCGAGAACGAGGCAAAAACTCTGCCAACAAGAAGATGCTTAAGGTACCAGCACCAAAATATTTCTTCCCAGGACACCTCTTAGATGCCACTGTGTTCTAAAAATAATTGCATTCCATTGATTTCTTGAATGTTTTTTGTGCAATATTAGAATTTGTTTTTGTGTGATATTATAATGTTTTTGCAGACAAATACCTTCATTTTCTCTACACATATTAATACATATTAAAATATTTAAACACAACACATTTCAACTGTTAGAGGACTTTGTAACCGTGTCTTTATACACGAGTTCAAACCCCTTTACTCAGCCAACTAGTCGAGTGAGTTTGCAAACCAATCACCATTCTGTAGCAGTAATGTTAATACTTTGTCATATACCTCCATTAACCCACGTTCATTGAGGACCATATCTTAGATGGCTGTACGTTGTAGTTTTTATATTTTCTAGTTTGTATTAAACATAATGCTATTTCCCATTGGACAGTTATACCTGGTGTTAAGTGAAGTCCTTCTAGAATCCACCATATAAGGCCAAAATAAACTTTTGAGAAGTTAGTCAGAATTTTTTTTAATAGTCAATTTATTTCTTTTAATTGCAATTGTAAAGTGAATTCAGATTTTCACCCTCTTCATTTATAATGTAGCTTTGCTTCTGACCCTGTTTTTGTTTTTTTTTTGTTTTGTTTTTTTTTGTTGTTTTTTTTGTTTTTCCCCCCGAAGACCTAATTGCTTTTACTCTCTCCTTGTACAGGATGCATTTAGTTTGCTAGCATACTCGGACCCCTGGAACAGCCCTGTGGGTTACCAGCTAGACTCCATCCAGAGAGAACCTGTCTGCTCCACACTCAACAGTGCAATATTAGGTACAACACACAGATTAAGTTTGTCTAAATCACATTTAATGGGCTATGACCTTAGAGCTATTTTTTGCCTGAATGGACAGTTGTTTCTAGAGGGGCTCAGCTCTCATGCCAGGCCAAAATACAACTGTTTTTATTAGAGACCATAAACATATATGTTAAACTAGTAAGCATGCAGTCTCAACAAGACATAGTTGGTATACACAGTGAGAGACCCTGACCTGCTGTTTGAACCCTGCACTCACTGATGAACCACTTCATTAGGTACACCTATTTTGTGTCTACTCTCCACTTACCATTTAAGAGATCTTTGTAGTTTACAGGTACAGACTAGTGCAAGATTCAAGTTTCAAGACTCTTTATTTGTCACATGCATAGTCATACAAGTACAACACACAGTGAAAAGTATCCTGAACCGCTCCTTTTTGACTGTGCAAACATTATAAACAATAAGTAGATAAGTGGAATTTTCTGAAACACAAAAGTAAAGAGATGAGTACAAGTAGATGTAAGTATAAATATAAGTACAATTATCAGGAGTTGACTTTTTTTTTTTTTTTTTTTTTTTTGCTCTAGTAGTCTGAGTACCTGCATTAATGAATTGGTACGCACCCAAATTCAAAATATTTCACCTCACCATGGGCGCTCAACACAGGGCACCCCCAGCGGGGTCCCCCAGTTGCGCATGTAAATAGATAAGTAGATTTTCTACACTTTTAAATACAGCCAAATGGTGCTGAACGTGCAAACTGACTTTTAACCTAAATTAAATTACTGGTCTAGTCAACCACAGGAATTATTTGACACCAAAAATTATAAATCAACATTCTAATATGATGGGTATGTCTGCTTTCTCGCTTCTAACTGGTCGAAGTACGGAAGGCACGCTGACAGAGCCACTCAGGGCGACTTTCTGAGTTCAGCCTGTTTCTGTACTTGTTTTCGTGGCTGTCAGGTGAGAAGAAGCGGTCTCGCTCAGATACGAGGAATGGAAAGGCGAGATCGTTTTAACTGCATCTCATTCAGCTGGGGATTTTCCTCACAGCATGACAGACGGAACTCGGATCTCGACTGTAACCCAGCATCGCACGGGATTTCCAAAAGTTTATCCTGGACCACAGGGGCAGATCATTCCTCTCTGGACTGGCGAACGGGTCTCGTATAGGGGCGGGGCAGGGTGGGGCACGCAGACCTGCTCTGACTGAATTTTGATTGGTGCAGAAGCAAGGCTCCGCAGACCGACAGGAACCATATTTTAAAACGTCATTATTATTTTTCTTTTTAAGCTTTTCCTTTCCTGAGTCGTGGTACTTGGAGATCCAGTACAAAGTTACTCAAATTAGGTATGCATTTGCGCTGTGAATACTGAAAACTGCTGTGCATTTGCATACCACATACGCCAATTCTTACTTGTGTACCACTTATGTCAATCCCTGACAATTATACATTTTAGACACAAATCTGAAAGTTTCTAAAACACAAATCTAAAGTAGATAACTTAAACAAGGAGCATCACAGGTTTCAGATAAAATATATAAGCTAATTTTTATTTGTTTTTATATGTATTTATATAAATGTAGCAGCAATATGTACAATGTGCAAATAGAATGATAAAGTGCATTGTGCCATATTAGCCCAACAATGTAAACCAGAGAAATGCGAGCAGAGCGGTGTAAACACAGTAATGTAAAACAGTGACCAGAGTAATAAGCAGCATGTACAGTGTAGCAGTGGGTGATGTAATAATAAATCCAATATGATATGGAATATGACAGTGAATGTTCTGGAATATAACAATGAATATGATATGAGGTGCTATGCTATGGTAATGCTATGTGGGGAGTGGGGGCATGATCTGATTCAGGACTCAAATGGCCTGAGGATAAAAGCTCCTCTTGAGTCTCCCTGTTATGGCCCTGATGGCACGGAAACAGTCCGTTACTGGGGTGGGACGAGTCCTTTAATATTCGAACTGCTCTGGACCAACATCTGGTGTAAATGTCCTGTAGGGAAGGGAGAACAGACCTGCAGCAGCGTTTTGCCGCACAGATCACTCTCAGAACAGCTTTTTGGTCCTGGACATAGCTATTTCCATACCAGGTTGTGATGTTCTGTGTGAGGATGCTCTCCATAGCGCCTGAATAAAATGTCCTGAAGATCACTGGAGAGATCCTGAACTTCCTCAGTTGTCAGAGATGGTACAGGCACTGCCTAGCCTTTTTGGTCTGGACCTGAATGTGAGCAGTCCATGTCAGATCTTAGGAGATGTGGACACTAAGAAACTTGAAGGACAGCACCCTCTCCACTGGAACTCCGTTGATGACAAGGGGCTTGTAGTCTCGCTTCTGAAGTCCACCACTGAAGTCCACCACCAGCTCCTTGGTCTTGCAAACGTTCAGCTGGAGGTTGTTGTCCTGGTACCATGATGCCAGGGTTCTTCACCTCGTCCATGTAGGCCATCTCTTCACTGTTGGAGATGAGGCCCAACAACACTGTTTCATCAGCAAACTTCACAATGGTGTTGGAGCCATGAGTGGCCACACAGTCAGAAGTGTAGAGGGAGTGCAGCAGTGGCGAGAGTACACACCCCTGTGGTGCTCCAGAATTGGTGGTGATGCTGTCAGAGACAGCATCTACTCACCCTCACCACCTGAGATCTACCAGTGAGGAAGTCCAGCACCCATGCACACACACACAGCTGTTGAGTCCTAGATCCCTCAGCTTTGTGAACAGTCTACCTGGCACTGTTGTGTTGAACGCTGAACTGTAGTCTACAAATAGCAATCTTACATAGTTACCCTGTTTCTTGTCCACGTGGCTGAGAGTGGTGTGCAGGACGTGGGAGATGGTGTGGATCTGCTGGGTCAGTAGGCAAATTGGAGCGGGTCTGTGGTGCTTGAGAGGAGGAGATGATGTTCTTCAGTAGCCTCTCATTACCACCAAGGTCAGTGCAACCGTCCGTTAGTCGTTCTGGCATGAGGGCTTGTTGTTCTTGGTCACGGGTACTATGGTGGATCTTTTGAAGCCCGTGGGGACCATGGACTTCGCCAGGGACTCGTTGAAGATGGAACTGTAGTTAGCACTAGCCGCCTGGCTAACCTCAAAAAGGGCAAAGAACTCGTTCAGCTTGTTGGCGAATGCAGAGTCGGCATTGATTGTTGCAGTGTCCTTGGCTTTGTGATGGTGCGCAGTCCATGCCACATGCTCCGTGTGTTGCCCTGATTGAAGTGAGATTCCAGGCGCACCTGGTACCGACGTTTGGCATCCCTCACTGCATGTCGGACGCTGTATGACACCGCTTTGTAGGCGCTCATGTCGCCAGTGGCGAGACCCGCGTTGTACGTGGCGGTCCTGGCGTTCACTGCAGCGTGGCTCGATCTGTCCACCCACGGTTTCTGGTTCGGGAACGTCTTCACTCTCACTGTGGGGAGGATCTTCTCAGCTAGCATGCTAACGAAGCTAACGGCTACATATGTAAACTCATTGATGACATGCTTGCATGACCGGAACATGTCTCAATCTATGTCATCGAGCGCATCCTGTAGCGTAGATTTTGATTGGGCAAACCAGCGTTTTACCTCCCTCGTGACTACCTCCTCCCTACGTATGTGTTGTTTACACTGAGGAATGAGATACATTAGCCAGCAAGATACTAGGTAGTGGTGCCCGATGAGCTTGCTGTCTCAGCCTGTTTCAGACGCCAGCACGTGTCTCGGGGCGTTTCTTTGTTCTGTGCCTTGAGCGAGCATTGCGTCCACTGTTATTGTCCGAGCTGTGCAGTATCTCAGTCAGCCACAACGAGTTGGGTTTAGAAGTGTCCGAAATTACTTGTGCAGATTTTTTACCAATGTTGAGAAGCATTCTACTATCAAACTATTAAACCAGCTGAATTTGGAACATCTATTGCAAAACAATAGATAAATAAAAAACTAAAAAAGAGCACAGTCTGTGCAGAGTGATCAGGAAGGCGTCTGAACGAGGTCGCGCCAGACATTAGACAGTTCATTAAACAAAACTTAGCTTTTTTTTTTTTTTCAGTCTTGCAGATTTAAAGTTGTTTGTTCACCTGATGTTTCACAGTTTGTATTGTCGCCCTCTAGTCCTTAATTAGTAGTTAGTTTCTTTCCACAGGACACTGTTTGGTGGACTTCTCTTAGCCCAGCAATGGAAATGAAATAGTGATCCACACTTATATGCTGCTACCATGTCAGTGTCACTACTTTGCTGAGGACGCTGTATGACACCGCTTTGTAGGCGCTCATGTCGCCAGTGGCGAGACCCGCGTTGTACGTGGCGGTCCTGGCGTTCACTGCAGCGTGGCTCGATCTGTCCACCCACGGTTTCTGGTTCGGGAACGTCTTCACTCTCACTGTGGGGAGGATCTTCTCAGCTAGCATGCTAACGAAGCTAACGGCTACATATGTAAACTCATTGATGACATGCTTGCATGACCGGAACATGTCTCAATCTATGTCATCGAGCGCATCCTGTAGCGTAGATTTTGATTGGGCAAACCAGCGTTTTACCTCCCTCGTGACTACCTCCTCCCTACGTATGTGTTGTTTACACTGAGGAATGAGATACATTAGCCAGCAAGATACTAGGTAGTGGTGCCCGATGAGCTTGCTGTCTCAGCCTGTTTCAGACGCCAGCACGTGTCTCGGGGCGTTTCTTTGTTCTGTGCCTTGAGCGAGCATTGCGTCCACTGTTATTGTCCGAGCTGTGCAGTATCTCAGTCAGCCACAACGAGTTGGGTTTAGAAGTGTCCGAAATTACTTGTGCAGATTTTTTACCAATGTTGAGAAGCATTCTACTATCAAACTATTAAACCAGCTGAATTTGGAACATCTATTGCAAAACAATAGATAAATAAAAAACTAAAAAAGAGCACAGTCTGTGCAGAGTGATCAGGAAGGCGTCTGAACGAGGTCGCGCCAGACATTAGACAGTTCATTAAACAAAACTTAGCTTTTTTTTTTTTTTCAGTCTTGCAGATTTAAAGTTGTTTGTTCACCTGATGTTTCACAGTTTGTATTGTCGCCCTCTAGTCCTTAATTAGTAGTTAGTTTCTTTCCACAGGACACTGTTTGGTGGACTTCTCTTAGCCCAGCAATGGAAATGAAATAGTGATCCACACTTATATGCTGCTACCATGTCAGTGTCACTACTTTGCTGAGGTTGATCCGCCACTCAGACGATATATGCTCAGTGGTGTAATTGGAAACTACAAGGTGATTTTGAGTTGATAAAGCGAACAAAGAAACAAGGTAGGTGTCCCTAGTGAAGTGGTTCGTTCAAAAAGGATAAATACTGAAAATGAAAGAAAACAGTATAT
Organism: Alestes dentex; assembly: GCA_037576975.1. NCBI lineage: Eukaryota > Metazoa > Chordata > Actinopteri > Characiformes > Alestidae > Alestes > Alestes dentex. Next base: position 16,522,369 of record JBBIGA010000011.1, read on the forward strand.
GTCTTAGAGATGAAACTATGAGTAATTTGTATAGTGCAGAAACAGAGGAAAAGGAAATCACTCTAATGCTCTGAAATAGATACAAAGGCCTGGCTGTAGTGTGGGCATTCTTTAAATATTTGTACCTTTGTGCCAGTAGCACCCACAGAACACGTTTGACCAATTTTATTACTGAGCCACTGGAATTTGTGGTTGTGTAATCAAATGGTGAACACATTTATATTTCCACTGCAGGGAGATTCTTTATAGCGAAAGCTTCAGAACGCCAGAGCCAAGCCATGTGTGATCTGCCGGCCTAAATCACGCATACTAAATTTGGCAGCTCACTGCTGTTTGTTAGGCAGAAAAAAAAAAACAGTGGGGAAAACAGACATGCAGTTCATTGAAGTGGTTAAAGGTGTAGAAACATTTAGCAAAGTTGAGCATGGCTTGAGCTGTATCTTTTTTTTTTTTTTTTTTTTTTTTTTTTTTTTTTTTTTTTTAAATTTATGAAGGAATGTTTTGTGAAATGTATAGAAAGTGACTGGTTGATTAATCTGTTGATGGTAGGCGTCTGGACAGGATTTTCCCCACTCAGAAAAGCTCTGCCTTTCCTGAGTCTAAAAAGTTTCTAACCCCTTCTATACATGTCTGTATGTGTTGCAGAGACTCATAACCTGCCAAAGCAGCCCCCTCTTGCTCAGGCTGTTGGTCAGGCCGCCCACTGTTTGGCCCTCATGGCTCGCACGGGTATCGGCTCCTGTGCCTTCGCCTCCGTGGACGATTACCTGCACTAGCCCAAGGAGAAGCACCCCTCCCCCTTTACACAGCTGTGCAGCGTGGCCCCTGTCATACCAACTCAGAACAGGCTCCTGAACACTGGGCCTACCCTGAAACATGGCCTGGAGCACAAAGCTCCACACAAGCCAGATCCGACCCATTCCATAATGTTGGCTACTCTCTAAGAGACTGGATCCTCTTCACTCAGGCCAGCCCAGCCTAAAGACACATTAAGACGAAGGATCCCCTTGAGCCAAACTGATTCCTGAACTGTTATGCTCCTTTGCTTTGTTCCTTTTTAATCTTTTTGTGTGGATAGGGGGGAGGGCAGGAATGGGGAGGTTGTTTTTGGGTGGGTGGGTGGGTGGGTGTGACAGGCTCTGATTGTTTCCTAGTTTACAAGGCATGAGGCAAATTATTCTGATTATAATTAATGTTGTCATTAAACTCGCATATAAGATATATTTGTTCTTGAAAGCTGGCAAAGGGAAGCGAAAGGTCCCAGTACAGTAACACCCAGCTGTTTTTAAGGTGTCAGCTTGTGTACTTGTTACCATTTAAACCCTATCCACCTTTTTTTTTTTTTTTTGAAATTATATTAACATGCAGAGTGGAACATTTTAGTTACCTGAAGAGAAAAAATGCCGTCTAACAATGCTGGACTCATCTTTAGTGGTGGTATTTAGTATAGAGTTAGTGAGCTATATGAGTTAAAGCCCTTCTTTGTGCAAGCGTGCCCACCCCACCCAACTGCACAGCAGATTTGATGCAATATTTGGACACTTTTTGATTTGTAACTGTATTGATGTCAATGGCTCTTCTCATTAACCCCAGTCTCTTCGTCCCGTCTCTTTGACTGTCTTCATCCAGGCCAACTCACCACTCACACTTGCACTGTAAAGTATGGCTATCCAATAGATGCCTGGGCTTGTGCGTGTCAGTTGTTCAAGTATGTCCAGCTCTTGTTCTGGAAGGCTGCTGTCCAGTTTCCCTGCCCAAACACTGATTTAATGCAGCCACCAAACTTTGCTGAACTTAGACCCTCCAGGACCAGAATTTGACATCCCTGCCCAACTATATTAAAGGGAAATGGGCATTTTTATTCTTCAAAGCTTGATAAATACAATCCAGCCCATTTAAGTCACATTAGGCTGAAAGAGGCAAGCCTGCTTCTGGTTTTCTTCCATGGTGAACCAGCCAGCTCTTATTGACCAATATGTTAAAAACAAAGAGGATGATACAGTATTGTCAACCACACTGTCTTACCATTTTCAGTAATAAAATACAAAAACGCAGGCGGACAAGTCTTGTAAAGACTGTTCTTCCACATTCTACAAAGCAGGTGCTTGTTTCTTTAATCATAATAGTATTAATCATCGTATATAACTAAATACACAAGATGCACTTCCGTTAGGACACATGACCTCATGTTGACCTGTGAACACCATTACTGTCTGCCTATATGACAACTACTACGGTGATGACTGTTCTAACAATGTATCTACTGGTCAAGCCAGCTACATAGACTTAATGCATCTGTTTGTTCATTTTTTCAGCAATATTTAAAAAAAAAAGAAAAAGTTTTTGGTTCACACCAAAAAATCAAATACAAACACTTTTCCCTTATCCTACATGTAGGTGATCAGCACAGACATGTGGGGTGAACAAACGTGCAGTTAAAATTCAGATTTCAAAACTTTATTGACTGACTACATTTAGAGAATACTATAAACATGAGTTTTGGTTAAGTCCATATTTTAGTATTTAGTATGTTCAGCTTGAAAATACATGAACATCTGATTTTCATACTAACATTCAGTAGTAAGAGAATCAAGTTAAGAGAACCTTATTCCTATAAAACCAATTCAGAAATTTACATAAATGTACTTGGATATAGCCCAGTTATCAGAAGCCTGACATTTAGCCATGAGCTGCTCATGGAGAACAAAATAACAGAGCAGCGTTTGCCTGCAGGGGGTGTGCAGCAATTCTGGACTTGCCAAGAGCCCTCCAGCAGCGTGGGCTAATACAGATGAAATGTGCAGTGTGGAGCAGATAACCTGTCTTCATCTTGCTGTCACCTCCAAAACCTCCATTTAAATGTAATTCCTCAGCTGGGAATTAGCTTCTGCTTGTGAATAAATCTCTTGTTGGACTTCTCTGCCTTGTCCTTCAGTTTTGCTCCTACAAGGACATGAAGATGGTGGGGCTTTTAATTAATAAATAATGGTTATGAAAGGAACATAAGATGCTTACAAATGATATCCCAAACTCACCCCATTTCTTATTCACAAACTTTATGGCAGCTCCTTGTTTGGTACCCCTTTTCTTTTGCAGGGAGAGAAGCACCACATCTGAAAAGCATTTTCTTAATAAGTAAGTCTCACCCAGCAACGCATTATTTACCTAGTATTAAATACAAGTATACTAGGTGTAACTAATGGCCAGTTTGTGCTTTCTTACTGGTTGTTCTTAGAGTCCTTGGTCCATAGAGGCATGCTTGAACAAAATCCACAGCTGACTGCTGCAGTAAGGTGTCCGTGGCCTCATCTTTCACACGTGTAACACTGCAGTTTCCCTGCAAACTACAATAGGTCACAGTACACTTGGTACACAAGGTTCGCTTTTGCATTATAGTGCCAACACAAGCAGTCACTTGACACATCTAAAAGACTTCATAGTTAATGGGATAAGTAAGATTCGCCTGTACAATCATAGCAAGGCATAGGCTGTGATCATACCAGTTTGATTATTTGTATTACATTTTGAAATATTAACAAATTTGGGTTTAAGTTTTTAAAAACACAAAAAAAAATTCCTAACCTAGCCCTGCCTCTTAATGCAACTATTGCAAGAACTTCAGGATGTCTGCACTAAAAACGTCACGTCAAAATGTTAAACTTTCAGCTAATTGCCTAATAGAAGCATATAAATTTCCATATAAACTCGACAGAGGAAAGGTCTTTCTTTAATGGGACGTCATGGATTAGTTTCTCCTCATCCATTTATGGCGAGTGTAAGAAATGGTTGGCTTTACTCCAGTATTTAAAAGAAACTGAGTGGCAAGACTGGTAACCCTCAATGTGGGATAAATATCTTTAAATATCTATTTAAACTTACATTTGTTAAAATACACAAAAGAATTTACTATAAAAATTCACATCATTGTTAGATATGTTGTTTTATTGTCCAGAAACTGGTGTTACCATCTGTAAATTGTAAAATTACGTATGTGTATGTATATTGCCCAACTTTAGTTTCCCATCACAGATTTATCTAATACACATTATTGTAGTATCAAAACACTTCTAAAAAAGTTAACATCAAAAAATGTTGTGTACCTAAACTCAAAGGTCAGAATCTCTCTACTGTGTTTACTTATCAAAAATGGAAATGAACCTTCTCTCAGTTCTTAAAACATCCTTGCATTTTTATTCTTAGTTCGCATCTTGGCCTGTCTCACAAAGCATAAACTTAGCTTGATTTTCTGTTACAAGAGTGGATCACATTTTACTGTACAAAATCACCATGGCGACTTATGTTACATGGACATGCTTATAATGCTTATATTCAGGATTTTGGATCACAAATAGCTATGATCCGGATCATAAAAAGCATGGCATTTAGTTGCCTTAGGACTTAGGACAGTAAAATGTCATCCACTCACATTAGACACAAACTTCAGCCGTTGCACTTCAGTTGTGCTGAATTCTCACAATGTGGCAATCTCGACTGAATTTTCAGAGGTCATGGGTTTGAATCCCAGGTCTAAAAGTGGAACCACTAAGGTACCCTTGAGCAAAGTACACACACACTGCTCCCTGGGTGCTGCATTTCTGATTGCCTGCTACTTCACTGGATCAAATGGGTTAAATGCAGAGATCACAAATAAGCATTTGTAACAGTAAAATCAATAGGCAACACTTTGATCATGTTAGTGTAGCATAAAGCAACAGCTTTTATCAAATAACAATTTTCAATCACATAATCTAAATTTTTTTTCATTCTTTAAAAAGCAAACCCCTCATCCCCTCCCCATGTTTCACACATCTTTCTGTTTGTCGTAAATGTTCAGCTGAATGTAATTAGTGAAACTGGGACCAGATATAAACAACCTGAGTCTACCTTTCGGATACTTACTTTGGCTTCTTCACCTCCACCTTCTTGTTCTCGCTGTCCTCCTCCTCTCTCCTTGCTGGGAAAATTTTTCATTTACATTTTGGTTTTACAATAATTTATCACCTATTTATTGTGAAGCCAACACACAGGCAAAGTGCAACTTATTACGCATCAAAGAAAATGTGGAACGTCAGCCCTAGAGTGTTACCTGTGCCAGCTGAAAGCTTCTTTTGTCTATAATGAACAGGAAGCACAGAATGGTTACAGAAAGAAAATGTATGTGCAGATATATACATAGTACAAAAAGTCACTTACTTCTGTGGAACATTATAAAATTCTTCTAAAAGTGTTTCTGGAAGAAGTCTTTTTTTCTTGAAACCATGAGAAAAAACATGTTATGCAGGAATTTTTCATCAATTTCATATAACAGGTATCTGATATACACTTAAGTACACTAACTTGTGGAACTCCTAACATAATCTGGCATGTTCTAGTTTTGTACCTTTTGCTCTTGGAAAAGCAGTTGTCTTTCTCTTCTCTTCTCCTTCAACAACTCCTTTTCCCTGTTGACAAATGAAGCACAATTACTCAAAAGCTCTAACATGTTACAAATGCACTGTGTGAAACTACAATGTCTAATTATACTTTCACTAATCAAGGTAATCACCAAGACTTCTATCCTTACTAAACTGACATCACACTAACAGAACGATAAATCCTAGCGATATGAAAAAAAATGGCATTGGATATATGTATACATCTGACCAATATTCCAAAATGATATTTTACAATGCTTTTATTGCACTCTGGAAGAGCAAAATGCTTTTATTTAGAAGTAAGTACTGTTAGGGCCATTCCATTCATGAGATCTTGCTAAATCGTACAACTCAACTTTTATTCGTTTTGAATTTTTTAGGCCCTCTGTGTTAAATTTAATCCTTTTTGCAATTCTTGATAAGCGTCACCAATTGCTGATTTTTCACTGGATTGGGTTGAAACATATTCATGTGAATCACAGTTGTTGAATGTTTTACACTAATTTTTCACTGAAATGAGTCTTTAATTTTCAGAAATCAGTATCTCCACTAGTTTTTACTTTCTTGCAACCATTTTTTCTGTGGGGTATTAACATAGTTCTATGACAGCTACATGAAGTTATTTAGTCATATGTAAAAAGTTGCATAGATCTTACTAAATACAGTTGCTGAATGACCAATTTAAATTTTCTTTATACTTTCTGCAGGGCTGATATTCACAGCAGAGGTAGATTTATTCATTTGCTCCATCACTTCATTTCCTACAAGCATAATTCATTTCATCAGCGCACTTTTTTTTTTAGCTTTTTTTCAGTAGGACAAGACTCTATGATTGTTTTATGACTGTAGTCTTATATTCTCCTCAAAACCTGGGATTGGTCCAGACACGATTTGTTAGGAGCTGATAAACTTGGTCCAGTTTACACCAGATAATGACAAGACAAATTATCAACCAAGACTTTCTACAAGGATATACGCCAACTGCCTACTACTGGGGGTACACACTACACTATGCGGAGACGAGGGATATCCGTAAGCGACGAAACTGCAGCAGGATTTACGCTTTTACTGAAATTTCGAATACGATGCTGGCGAACAGAACGCCACCTTAAGCTTTTACCAGTCCAAACGCAGCGTAGATGCGGATTCAAGACAAAAATGCGCAGCCATCTTAGAAATCTATGTATCTTGGCCGGATTAAAACCCCTTTAAATGAATAATCGTTTAACGCCTGTGCTGATCCAACATGCGAATCGTTCCAAGAATCGGAGTTAGCTTCACGCATATTATCACCTCCTCGCGACGAGTAGCGCCTCTTTCTTGCTCTTCAGTGCTGCTGTTTTGGACACTTCAAAGGCAACTTCATCAGGACCTTCATCCTCGCTGGACATCCCTCCCCTAACTTTGACCCTTTTTTCGGATTTGGGCTGAGATGACCCACGCTGAGCTGTCGCCATACTGAAAGCTGCGCCAACAATAAGTATATTAAAAGAAGCTCTTCGCCGCCTAGTGCTCAGGGTGACTCGTAGCAGCAGAGCCAGGATATGAGGGGCCTGCGCATTTCACCTTCCTCCCTTGTGTGTGACTGCGCGAAACGCCAGAGGAATTAATTATTTATTAATTATTAAGCGAAAAGTAGAACGGTTCTAGCCTTTCTGCGAGAGTTTTCTTTAGTTTTGAAAAGTAAAAATAATCTATCAGTATTTTCTACAACAGGTTTTGATCCTATAATTGCTGCTAACCACTGATTGGTTGGGGAGTTGATCAGCCCATTGTTTAAGTGGTCTGCAAACCATGATATCCAAACATTTGTGACCTGGGGTCCGTTCTTCGTACGTAGCTTGACACATCCGAGATGAACTGACACATCTAAGATGAGATCATCGTGCTAATTACGATGTGGCTAATTTGGTTCTTCGAGCACACCTGTTGTTGATGATTAGTATGGCTGGATTGAGTTGTCTAGGATTATTGCGCGTTCGTGCGTTGGTTTAAAAGGCGATATGCATCGACAGTAGAAACACTGATCACAACCCCTTCGATTGGTTGACGAAATGGCAAAAGAGCGAGCTCAATTTTTTTCTCAAGCGGAGCAAGAGCTTTTATTAGAGGGTTATGGAGAATTTCAAACTTTAATAAAGATACCGGGAAACACAGCAAATGCTGCAAAAGCCAGTAGAGAGGGCTGGCAAAAAGTAGCTAAATTAAATGCGTGAGTGCTGCCCATGTTACATGTTCCTTGATATGTTATTTATGAGATATATTTACACACACACGCTATACACACTATATATATATCAAATCCTTTTTGTCATCTTTAATGTCAGAGCCAGCAGTGGACCCATGCGAACATGGGAACAAGTAAAGTACAAGAACATCTTACAAAATGGTCATCTTTAGCGTAGTTATCTTCATTTTCTTATAAGACTCTGGCAAATCAAAGTGTTTCATGGTTTAAAACAGCAACCAAGAAAAAGGCAGAACAGAAAAAAACAGGAAGTGGTCCGGCACCCTCTCCCTATACCCCAGCAGAAGAGCTAGCCCTTGGTTTCAATAGTAACAGACCAATTGTGGAGGGCATCCCTGGGGGTAGCACCTCCTTAGACCCACAGCCAGGGACCAGCAGCAGCACCACCTTTATTTCTGGTATTTGGATTTAATTTGTATTGGAAAAGTGCTACAGCTAAAGTTTAAACAACAAATGTGTGTTAGTCCGTTGAACTGTCTTAAATCATGAGTAAGAATAAATTAATACTACATTTGTACATGAGTTATGGATACAGTGTAGTTCATGTAATGCTGTTGTACCACTTATGTGCAGTTCAGAACAACACGCCCACACTTTTACCTGTGCCACAAGTGATGGCTGAAGCATGTGTAGTAAGTCAAGTATTTATTGTTTTAAACTTTACTGTAGAAAATGAGGTAAGAGTGCACCTTTTTGTAATTACCTATTTGTTTCCATTGCACAGGACAGTGAAGGAACCCTGTCTGATGAGTGTCTGGAGGAATTACCTGTATGTGTCTTTGTGTATGTAATATGACAGTATTTTATTATTTGTGAGTCCCCACCTCCAGAGAGGCCTATAGAAAGGGCTCCAGAAGTGAAACTGAGGTGGCCAGTGTTATACTTGTCATTGAATTTTGTTGTGAGAGGCACGTATTGAGGAGGTGTCCCCCTTTTGTTTTTCTGGGGTTTTTTTTACATTTTCTTTTTCTCCTCCACAACTGGCACAGACTGACATCTGTTCTTTGTACCGAAGAAACCTTCCGCTTAAAAATGACTACTTGGTATTGATGAAACGGAGAGTGGAAGCACAAACTGAAGTGGATAATTAAAAAAAACAGAAATTATAACTTGAGATTCAGTTGCTTCAAAAGGAACTTCACAGTAAGTCATGTGACTTTCACACATAGTACCATACTATTGTTGACCTTGTATAACACTCTCTCTCTCTTATTGCAGGCAAAAGATGAAATATGTGTTTAATTTCAAATAAAACACAAGAAAATAACCATATTTGTATAGTTTTGTTCTTTTATTCTGTTAATAATGTGAAATGGTATTCCACAATTCTGTCCCGTGCAGCTTTGCCACTAGGTTGATCCAAGTGCACTGGCTGGAGGTCACCATCAGGGTGCACCTCCACCACAGGGGTCCTCTCCTTTCTGATGGTGGCAATGTTGTGTAAGACAGAACATGCAACAGTAATGTCACAGGCCCTGTCAGGTGCAACCCTCAGACTTTTCAGACTGAAATCTTCCCTTCAGCTGCCCAAAGGTCATTTCAGAGCGTGGCCTTGTCCCAGTTAGAGCTGCATTGTATCGGGCTTGTGGGTCTGGGAATGGAGTCATGAAATACTGCCTGCAGGCATGACCCCTGTCTCCAATAAGAACCCCATCGTAATCACTGTTTTATGGGAAAAGTCAATTATGTTAGGCCCAGCTTACTGTAAGTGTAAGTAAAACACTGAGCTTCACATTTTCTATTTCCCTTTACCACGTTCAAATCTTTGGAACAAATGTGACTCTCTGAAAATTCTGGAGTCATGCACTGAACCAGGCAGGTGTGGAGACAGATGATTCGCTGTGGCGACCCCTGAAGGGTAAAGCCGAAAGAGAAAGAAGAAGATGATGCACTGAACCAGGCCACTTGGCTTCCACATTCATAATGTGGCACAAAGAATCACACACCATCTTAGAAATCAGTCAAATGCATACTTTTTCATTCCATTACATTAAAATAGTTCTTATATTAACTTACCTGCACATTTACACTGTGAACACCCTTTCGATTCACAAAATCCCCTTCATTGGGGCCTTGATTGGAATGTGGGTGCAGTCTATGGCACCAATCACATTAGGGAAGCCTGGGGACACACTTCATACTT
>JBBIGA010000011.1:16532273-16551781 GCA_037576975.1 Alestes dentex
TCACTACTCAAAACTCATCTGTTCAGATTAGCTTACCCCACATGACTTATTCACACCCCATTTCACTATCATCCTTGTGTATGTAAATATCCTTTTGTATACATATTTTTGTATTTTTTAAATGTCTCTGTATGTAAATTTGTTTATTTGTTTTTTATCTGTAAAGTGTCCGAGAGTCTTGAAAGGCGCTTATAAATAAAATGTATTATTATTATTATTACACGTAAAAAGAATCCAAAATGAACAAATCCAAAAAGCCTTATTCTGCTAAACTGTTTGAAAACGTGTACCTACTTCGCAAACTAAAATCTCTGCTGCTTTTTTTAAATTGGAGTACACATATTCTGAAACTAAACTGAATAAAAATGTGAGGCATAATTAAGAAACAACGCATTACAATACACCGAATACATTTGTTCTGTATTACTTTCCCCAGTTCTCTTGCGCCCCACACTTTGAGGATCACTGCTCTAAATGAACAAATCACTCAAGTTGCGTCCGAAATCGCAAACTTCCCTACTATATAGTATGCAAAAACAGTATGCGAGGCCAGTAGTATGTCCGAATTCATAGTATTCGAAAAACAGTAGGCGAGAAGTACCCGGATGACCTACTGCTTCCGGCCGAATTCTGTAGTAGGCGTTGGATGGACACTTAACTATCCCATTAGGCAGCGGGAGAGGCGGCGTCATATTTGAAAAATGGCGGAAAACGGAGACGCGGCTCTTTTCAAGTGTAAGTACCTTAAGGCAAACGTTGTTCATTGTGGTTAAATTACACTTATGAGAAAATGCACTCTGTAAAGGTAAAAAAATAATGCCATTGCATTAAATATAAAATCATGCAGATTGACGACACATGACACGTGACAGCATCAACACAGCGGATATAGTACGTCCGAATTCCATTCATACTACCCTCATTCATACAATGAAGAACGTACTGTTTTAACGGTAGAGCAGTACGTTCAAATTTAAATGTAGTACCTACTCAAGTAGTATGCGATTTCGGACGCAGCGTCAGTTAAATTGATTCTGGTAAAGCCACGAACAAGGAAGTGACGTCGTTAGAGAAGGCCCGCCTTGATGGACGGTCTGACTGTTGGGAATTGTCAATTGAGTTTTTCTCCCTAACATGCAATGCAATCACCGGGGGCGCTACTGCATCTGAATGAAGAGATTGAAAAGAATATTGAATTGACAATTGCAAAATGAATTGCCATTTGAAAAAAAATCGAAAAAAACAAAGACAATAGGAAATGCAATTCAGTCAATTGTTATTCTATATTTTATTCAAGATATTTTGCATTAGAACTTTGCACATTGAGTTGCCAATTGCAAAATGTATTTTCAAAATACATGCTCAGATTGAATATTGAATAGACAAGTGCATGCTCTGATTGAATATTGAATTGCCAATTGCAAAATGAATTGCCGTTTGAACTTTTGTGCTTATAATCTTTCATAGCCCACTGATTCACTTGGTGAAATGCTTAAATGCAGAGAGAGAATTTCACTCTGTTTTTTACGTATGCCAAAACGGACTGTTTACATTAGTTTGCGTTTTTCCTTGTTTTCAGGCTGTGTTGAATCTGACTGGATCTAGACTCCCCATGCTTGTCATGAACTGGACCAATCAGAAGAGCCGTTGGCCTGTAGTTATTGTGGGTGCTGTGTGCCCACGTTCAGTCGATGATAAGGCTTTAAATCGGATTTGGCCTGGCAGCAGTACATCTAGATTTCGTTTCTTTGTATTCTATCGCTTGAACGACATGTGGAGGTTTGTTACACTTGCCTTGAAGCTCTCAGTCCTGGCCGTGTGTGTTGTCCGGCCGGGTGTGCCAGCCCCAGGCCCGCCGCAGCCCTGCGCTGCTCCCCTACAGTGGGAGGGACGCAGCGTCCAGTACGACCACAGCACTGGGAGAAACACCCGGGCCGTGGTCTCCTATGACGGACAAAACCAGCGTTTAAGGGTGCTGGAGGAGATAAGAAAGCACACGCCTTGCAAGAGGTGCGCATTTCTGTTCTGTTGTCAATACGCATACACGCCCGTTGTCAGTGCCTTCTTGTGAACAGAGTAATGTGCTGTGTTATGGTCTGTTTTTTTTTTGTTTATGCTGGAAAGTGTAATGCCACATTTGCCGCTGGACGTTGTTACGGCTTCGCAATGAGACCAGTGTGCAAAGGCTACATGGAGCAATGGTCAGCTTAGCAAACAAAACAACACGTGATGCTGCTAATATTCAATCTGCAGGACTCCACCATGGGCGATTTGCTCTTGATCACAGATGCACAGACATGACATCATTGTTGTCGGGAGATATTCTGCGCACACACAGTGTGTATTTATCTCCATAGAAAAGCATTAACAGCAGAATAGGGGGCTCTGGAGCAGATAAGCTACGGTCATCATGTGCATCATATTCATGTGGGGTATTGCAACTGCATTTTCTGCACACGTATTTACACCTGTAATGTTTAGGAATATATTTTTCTACATATGTTACATATTACTTAGTTCAGGGCTTTTATTTTCCTTTAATTTATTGGACCACATTGCACACTCTCACATACGTTTCAGATGCACATTGAATGAGTAAGTGTAGACTTTTGGACATGTAGTGAATGTACAGTTCGACTGTACATTTGTTCTGCATGTTGTAACTAATATTTCCTCACTACACAGGTACTTTGAATACATCTACTTGTTCCAGAGTGGGGTGTTTTTCCAGATTGAGCAAGTGACCAAGAACTGTGCTAAGCTTAATTTAACAGAGGAATGGGACCCATATGACATCCCGATGAACTCCACGTATGAGGATCAGTACTTCATAGGGGGGCCGGGAGACATGATTGAGGTTCAGGAGTGGTCTGACAGAAAGCCAGCTCGTAAACGTAAGTGCAGACTGATGCAAGTTATTTAACGTTTCTGAGACATTAAAAAGATTCCTGGGTTACTAACTAGTGAATGGAGATCATTCAAGTGTCTTCCCACTGATGCAGGAGGTTAAGAAAGAAAAAAGGTTATAGACAGTATTGGAAAAACTCCTGATACACTCATACCAGCAATCATTGCTAAGCCATTACTGCATCAGTGACCTTGATGTACTGTCATTGGTTCACTACACAAATAATATTAACAGTGGTCCTGTGATGGTGATTCTTTTCACAAATGGAGGAAGTGGTATAGGGTCACTGACAGGCGGATAGGGTCAAGTGACAGGCGGATTATAGTCCATTACTATAGGCACTTTCCCTAGATATATAGGAACAATGCTGTACCTAAAATGTACTGCAATGGCTCAGAGGTTGATTTTCATTGTATGTTAGCCTGGTAATGTTTTTTTGAAGAGTTTCTGAGCCCCCTTTTGGTCCTGCCATTGAGCAAAACATTTGTTTTGCGGTACAACGCGGTTCCTTGTGCCAGTAGAAAAGTGCTGTATGATATATACCTATTTGGTACTATTCTGAGTGTAGGTGCACCTAATAAATTGGCAGATCAGTGTATAGGTAAGAGTATGTCTTTTTGGGCATGGCTGCTAATGACTTGTGGTCTGTATCTCATTCGCAGATGAGAACTGGGTGGGTGTGTACACACTGAAGGACTGCTATCCTGTGCAGGAGACTTACACCAAGAACAGCAGCGTGACCACATCAACCCGCTTCTTTGACCTGGAGCTGGGTATAAGTGACCCCGGAGTCTTCACCCCACCCAGCTCGTGCCTGTCAGCTATACCTAACCGTATGGTCTCTGACTGCTGAGACTGCTGATTCCTGCACAACCGCTTCTCTGCTCTCTGCTCAGGCGGGGGACGGACATGGCGTACAATGTAGACCTCCCTGAGAGAAAAAAGTATATTTCTTTAATATTTAAGAGACAACATGGAGTCCAGGCCAATCTACTGATTAAGCATAACTGTAGCTTTTTGCACTAAGAACTTTATATGCATAATACTATTTCTTGACATTTATTTATTTTATAAAAGGCATACAAATTTGTGTTTATCCAGTTTGACACACAAACATATTCAGGTCACCATGCAAAGGTACAGCAAGCTGTGTAAGAAGCACTGTTAAATCTACACTTTTAAAATATTTTACTCATGCCCACTACTTATTTAATTTATTTGTAATACAGCTGCTATAACTGAAATTTTATCCTGTGTGATTGTTGGTCATCGATGCAAAGCTTCATCAAATCCATGACACAGAATAAATAATAAAGTTACAAGCAATTTTGGCTGTATTTTCTTTTATAAACAATATGACGTTCCTGAATAAGAACGTCTAACAAATAAACAAGAAATTTGATGATATTAGTCTGTTAGCCACAAAAGTCAATTCGGAGTGACTGAGCATGTACATGAAACTACAATTCCCACAATTCCTACTACAAAACAAACCAGGAGGCGGAACTACACTACCCACAATTCGTATAAAGTACTTGCTGAAGACAAAACTACATCTTCCACAATTCCTGTGTAAAAACAGTCGCGTTTGTGTTTTAGGAAGAAAACCGTGGCGTCTAAAAGAAGTTTATTGTCTCATTTTGATACAGGAACGGTTCCGTCACCCAGAATCCACAAATATCCATCGCAAAATGAAAGCAAAACTGTCATGAGATCAGCCGTGCAGCTCAAGCATCCGTCCTAACGTCTTAGCACTAACGTTTACTTAGCTTCAAACCCAGTTTTCACCAGTAGATAAAAAGAAATTACAGCTTACGTTTAAATGGTCGTCTTCGTTGTAAACTGAGGTGAGTAAACTAATTTATATTTCATGTAATGTGAAACAGACACATTCCTGACGAAGACTAGCTAATTCTAGCTCTTTTAGTTAGCTTGTTTGTTTTGCTAACTTGCAGTGCAGCCTCGTTTGAGTAAGTTTATTAAAATATTTAGTCTGTATGGAAACACACGTTCAGCCAGACTGAATATGCTGTTTCGCTAGTCCATGGTTAGCATATTAGACGAAAACAATCGCTGGCTTCGGATAACATGTTTGTGGCTGAGGGTTCAACCAGGTTTACTAGATAACTTGGAAGCAACCAAGTGTTTAAAAGTATGTTTATGTGCAGTGTCAGCTTTTGCCAGTCTAATTAATAATACTTAACAATACTTAGTTACTAATCGGGTTATCGTCAGGTTACTGTAACAGGTAACTTGGTAATTACGTAATGTAATAATTCTCCATTCTCTTAGAGTGAGTCATTGGAGGCTGCCAGTGTATGCAGTGCCTTGGGCTACAGAGGTGATCAAAGCCAGAACAGATTGTCTGAATGTATAATTTAATTTCCAGCTGGGTTGAGTATAGGCCCTGGCCATTTTTATACTGAACAGACAGCCCTCTCTCTAGATACAGTGTCCTCCTGTACATGGTAAAACTATGAGGAACTTTACTGACAATTAAAAGTGTCACATCATTGTCAGGCAGACAAACAGGCTTTACTTCCTTAAAGCCAACCTGACTGTGTAACTTTTACTGCAAACACAGAGTTGATTTAGGCCTATCCTTAACCCAGAATGTGTAAAGTCATGCACAGTTAGGTTCTCAATGATTTCTTCAAGTCTTATCCTTTGTAAGTATTGTCTCTTTAAGTCGGTTTGTTCTGTTTTGTGTTGTGCTGTGCTGAAGTCAACCTGCAGATTATATCCGGGATTCCAGTCTATGCAGTGATATAATCAGACCAGACATTATGGTGTAAACATTTGATTCCTAGACAGCACATTGTTTATCTGCTTTTGGCAAGTGATGATCATTGGTGTATGGGCATTTCATGACAAAAGACTGATCTGGACAGGCCACACACAGTGCACAACGTCCATTCAGCACACACGATGCATGATTGAGGAAGCATGCTGGTATATCTCTGTTTGTCTCCATTTTAATTTGTTTGTGTATGTGTGTTGCCCTGTGACATTTCAGATCTTAGCCAAGTTGGTTACTTTTATCCTACTTATATGATTTTTGATTTAGGCCCAGTGTTTTAAAACTATTATCAAAAACTATGGACAGAGTGTTTTTTGTTCAGTGTTTTGTACTACTCAGTTGTAATGGACTGATTAAGCTCTCTTTTTGATGAAACATGAAGGTTGGTGTCCTCAGGAAGTAACTGTGTGATGTAATTTCTCACTATCATGATATGTATCTTGTTGCGCACACCTACATCATATTTCAGGAAGTTATATAGAGCAGTGTGTGAGATGGTCAGCATCTGTAATCACAATTAGAGTTTTTTTTGATAAAGCCAAAGAACTATGAAACAGTACCATTTTACTAACATGTTAGTTGATGCATTGCTGCTAAAGTTCACATATAACCGTGAAGTAAGCTCTCAAATATTTATGAGCTGTTCTTATGAGAACAGTCAAATACAGTGGGAATATCCAACACATAACAAACAGATGCTGAGTTCACAAAGCTCAGACCACACATCAGTACCAAAAAAGTAAACTCAGCTGGCTTGGAAAGCAATTCTAATATTGAAAAGAAATTTACATATATCCAATAACAACTCTATCAAATATCTAATACATGTGGAAAAAAATTCTAGGAAGCAATTTGCATGCATGATCTAGAACATTCTGAAATGGGTATTAGACTACTGCAGACTGGATTTCTCTTGATTTGATTGCACATGCTGTTGTCAGTAGCTTCCAAGTTCCCTTGATATGAAGTAGAACTCTCGCAAGACATTTGTGATGTAATTGCCTGGAATACGGGGAAAATTGCCAGCCAACTAAATGTCTCAATTTCTACAGTTTAAGGCACTGTATGCAGGTGGGGCAGCTGTGTGGTGGGTGGTTAGCGAGTTCCCCCTGCGATCAGAAGGTCATAGGATCGAATTCCAGGGCTGCCCGTGGCACTACTGAGGTACCCTTTAGCAAGGTACTGTCCCCACACACTGCTTCCTGGGTGCGGTGTTCCTGGATGCCCATTGCTTCACTTGGTGAATGGGTTAAATGTAGAGGAAGAATTTCGTGCTGTTCCCACATGACAGAATTAGACACTTTACACTACTTGAAAGCTCATGGGTTCACCATTAGTCAATCTCAATCTGGAACTCCCCCCCCAAAATTCTGATTGTGCTGCCAGGAGGCTGAATCTTTCCAGAACTCTGTCATGTGGTCAGATGGGACCAGAATAGGGCTTTTGTTGGCAAAATAAGTCAAGCTGTCTCTAGGGGGAGAAGAGAAACTCCTTGTATGTAGCAAAGTATGCCATACTGACTAAGTTCAGGTGGTGCTACTAATGCACAGAAGAGGAGATGGATGACTCTACAATCAATATATTCTGGAAAAAGACTCTGCAGTCACCTGTCCGAGCCCTGAAGTTGCCAAGGAAATTGACTTGGCAACAGGACAGTGATCCAAAACACATGGACAAGGCAACAATCTCCTGGGTTCCAAACGAAGATCAAGGTTCTGAAATAGTCTTGTCCATGTAGAGCTCTACTTTAGGCCTTTCTGACCACATGCCACAGTTCTGGAAAGATTTAGCCTCCTGGCAGCACAGTCAGAAATGTTGGGAAGAATTCCAGATTGAAACTGACTAATGGTGGAACCATGAGTTTCCGAGTAACGTAAAAAGTGGAAAGCAGTAGAAAGCAGTGTGAACTGTCCAATTTTGTCAGTGAACAAACCACAGCACACAGAAGGGAAGATGGATGACTCTGTATATTCATATATTCTGCAAAAAGAATCTGCAATCACCTGACAGAGCCCTGAAGTTGCCAAAGAAATGGACTTTGCAACAGGAAAGTGATCCAATATAAACGGACAGCTTCCAGAAGAAGGTCAAGGTTCTGAAATGGCCTTGTCCATTAATTTATGGCAACAATTAAAAGGTTCTGCAAAGAGGTTCTGCAAAGAGCATTTTGTCAACAAGAATGAGTCAGAATGTCTCCTGAACTTCAGGAAGTGGGTGTCAGCATGTGCTTAACTATCTACACTTTACAGTGTTTTTCCTTTACACCTCTCTTACTGAGCACAACATTTTGAGCTTATAGCATAGTACTTAGTATGGAATATTTTCTGGAGAGTTTTATTTTGGCTGTTACATTGTCTGTGTCTGCAGTTGAAGCATAAGTAATTTCCTCCAGGATCAATAGGTTTTCTGATTCTGATATGCAGTCCAAGTATTGTAGAAATATGTTGGATATTTCTTGCACCCACAGTATGCTTTTTGCAGATTCCTAAAATAAGCCTCTTGCAGTTGTGTGGAATGTCTGTGCCTTTGTGTTTCAGCTTAAGCAAGCATGGTTGCTGAGGTTTTCTCGTGTGGCTGGTGAGAGGAAGCAGTGGGTGTGTCCGGAGTGAGGGAGCGGACATGGCCAGCCAGTGCAGCAGCGTGGACTCCAGAGCCACATTAGGGGGCATGGGCTCAATTAACTCCACCCCTATGTCTGCCCGCATTGAATCTTATGAAGGAGCGGAGAAGAAATGCATCTCTGACGTCAGGAGGACTTTCTGCCTGTTTGTGACCTTTGACCTCCTGTTCATAGCTCTGCTTTGGATCATTGAGCTCAATGTAGGTTTGGCTGTTGAATCTCACAGTGGGCTGAAAGAGAGAGAGACAGGGAGAGAGAGAGAGACTGTATTATTGATTACATTCTGTATATAGTTATATTGCCTTTTACTAATGGAAAATTATGTGTTGATGAAGAGAACATCACTAATCATTATTTTCATAGTATGTTGCCTTACAAAGTAGTGCTGAGACATTAGTTTTGGAAACTTGGTTAAATGGGGCAAAATTATCAATAAATGTTGATTTTATAAATACATCCTCAGCTTATCTGGAACCATATGTGCCAGACAAAGCCACAAAGACCAATTGTAATGGCATTGCTACTCAGCGTTAATATTGCACCCTCACCCAGCTATTGTCAGTGAAGTGAAACCAGAGTAAACTTCACAGAATACTTGTGCATATGAAACTTATTCTTTTTTGTGAAACAGTAAATTATTCTTTGATAATTATTCGCTTTCCTTTTCCATTGTCGATAATTATTGATAAATTGATGCTTTTAAAATGCTTCTCAGATTATTAATTACAATAGAATTTTAGATCCTATCAAATCTAGCAACCCTGAATCGGTTGGTAGCTCAAATTGAACGTGACTGACTGGTCTAGGAGAGCAGAAGGAACAGTATTTTTGCAGCTGTCCTCTTAAAAATGAAAACAATTCTTTGGTCAACTCTGCTAGGCTCAAAATTGCTTTATACTAGATAACCTATTTTAAATAAATTTCCTAGACCTCTGTACATCTAGTTAGTATGCTCTCTCTTTTATTCTAGGGAATAAATGCCCCGGGAACCATACATTTAGCAATCCATAGCAGTAAGAAGTTAAGACTGTACTGTCACCTCAGATTGCAAAGATATTGCAAGCAGTGCTAAAGAGTGAGAGCATGGTGACAAGCTAAGACACAGGGCTCAATAAAGCAGTGTTTGTTTTTCCGCTGAGGTGCTTGGGTGTAGTTCTGTATCAAATATTTGTTGAAGTCCTACAACTCACTGGATCCCTAAAGACAGCTTGCTCACACTTTTCTCACCAATGATTTCTAAATAGTAAGTTTTAAGTACATAGTAAGCTTTGCTTTGAAATATACACTACACTGGAAAAGCATGTTTATCTTTTCCATGTAAAAAATAAAATTTGACCTTCTTGCTTCTTTGTTCCCAAATTCCTATAAACAGCAGGCTTTGTTGCTATGCTGCATGACACACTTTTTGTCCAAAAGTTTGTAGACGCCTGCTCATCCAGCAGCTCTACTGAAATCAAGCTTTTTAAGAGGGAGTTTGCCCCCTTCGCTGCAGTAACAGCCTCTACTCTTTGGGTTTTCCACTAGATGTTGAAATGAGGATTTAAATATATTCAGCCACTGGATGATGTACTGAATATTCACAAATTAATATGGTCTACCTGCATGCAGGAAACCAGGTTTTGTATCCTCATTCTGAGCAAGACTTCTTTTTAAAACATATTCTAGTTCTTATTATAGTTAACATTTTGAATCTACTTGTTTGCTTCCAAGTCTCATTGTATTAAAAAAAAAAAACTATTTTGTCCAAATTTAAAAATCAATCTTTAAAGTTA
Organism: Alestes dentex; assembly: GCA_037576975.1. Lineage (NCBI taxonomy): Eukaryota > Metazoa > Chordata > Actinopteri > Characiformes > Alestidae > Alestes > Alestes dentex. The sequence continues at coordinate 16,542,374 of JBBIGA010000011.1, forward strand.
TTTCCAAAATAATTTAGTATTCCATAATTATGTATTGCCGAGAGACTGGATGTGTCAAGATGTTAATTTTTAACCTTCTGGCCCAGCACAACTTCAGTCACAAGAGAATTAATGAAGTCAGGTACTGAAGTTTAATGATTAGATCTGGAAAACAAATACCACTCCAGCTCAGAAATATCAGATTTTCACAAAGGGCTGGTGTGGCAGCAGGTTTTCATTCAAAACAAGCAGGTGCTTATACCACTTGTTTAATCAATTGATCTCAGTATCACAAGTAATCATGTGGTTAAAAATTCATCAGGTGAACTCCTGCTTTGTTAGAATCAAAATCCACAGATACACCCAACCTTTGCATATAACAGCAGACTTTCCTCCTCCAAAGAATGTAGGGGCGAATCCGGTTTTGCTCCATCACTCCAGATAACGCAGTTACGCTGCCCCTCACATATTCCAGAACAGCTTGTTCTATTGGGAGTGTTTTTCCTGTGGTGATTATATAAGCTATGTATGTAACTAAACACTTAAATGAGCAGTTAGTGTACTTTAAAGCTGAATTCATTCATTGGAAGGGATGTCCGTATACTTTTGGAAATGTAGTGTACTATCAGCTGCATCAGTATGAGTATAACAAAAACAAATCTACATCAAATCAAGTTGTGGTGAAATGTAAAAGTTCACGGTGCTCTGAATTGTTTCTTAAAGAACTGTAATTGTTTATAATGGTAAGGCCAGGGATTAACAGCACTGTGTTTTGGAGTAACAGCAAGAGACATTACCGTAGAACTTTTTTTTTTTTTTGTATTTTTACTATGTAGTACTTTTTATTTATTTCCTTATGCGTTCTCTGCTTCAGGTCAATGGAGGAATACAAGATCAACTGAAAAAGGAGGTGTTAGAGTATGACTACCACAAGTCCTTTTTTGATATTTTTGTAAGTACTGCATTCTCTCTACATTTACTACATTTACAGTGATGCAGGCTCTCGAGGATGTTCCCAAAATGAATGAGTGTATTTTTCTTTTTTTTGTAAGATTTGTAGTCAGAGCATACAAATTTTATTACAACCCTGTTTCCAAAAACATTGCCCTTTTTTGGAAAACGCATAAAGTTTTTATGCGTTATAGTCATTTGTAAACACAGCACAGCACACTGTGAGAACAACATGAAATTCCTTTTCTGCATTTAATCCATTTACCAAGTGAAGCAGTGGGCTGCCACCAATAGGGGGCCCCTGGGGAGCATTATGTGAGGACGGTACCTTGCTCAAGGGTACCTCAGAACTGCCACTAGCAGTCCGGGGATTCAAACTCACGACCTTGATTGCACAGGCGACTCCCTAACCACTAGACCACCAGCTGCCCCATACGTGTTTCTGCCCGGTTTCGAACCAGGGACACCTCCCATGTTAGGTGAACATGATGATCACTACGTTACACAAACCAGTCAAGTAAATCCTATAAATAATTGAAAATGGTGCAGAACAACATATCAAATGTTTAAACTGAGAAATTGTTGTTTGAAAAATAAGCCCATTTTGAATTTGATGACAACTACATGTTTCAAACCTGGGACCGGGACATGCCTGCCACTGTGTTACGTCACTTCTTCGTTAAATAGCATCCTATGAACATTTGGGACGGAGGAGAACGACTTCTGAGTGACTGGTCTGGAGTGCAAGACGGCCAGCATCTGAACTCCTCTATTACAGAGACATGCTGTTGTAAACATCTTACGGAATAAGCAAGGTCTTTCCTGAAAAAGACATGGCTTGGATGGCAGCGTTTGTTGCTCCAAAATATTTGACGTTCAGCATTAATGGTGACGTCTCAGATGTGTAAGCTTCCCAGACTATGTGAACTAAGGCACCCCATGGATGCTGGCTTTTGAACTGTGTGCTGAAAGCAACCGCCATGGTCCCTCTCCTCTTGAGTAGGAAGAATGACCATCCATGGTTTCCAAACAGAATGACAAATTTTGAATTGTCAGGCTACAAGACAGTTTTCTACTTCTCAGTCCATCTTAAATGAGCTTGGACCCGGAGACGATCCCACTTCACAGTATCTCACAAAAGTGAGTACACCCCTCACATTTTTGTAAATATTTTATTATATCTTTTCGTGGGACAACACAAGATATGACACTTTGATACAACGTAAAGTAGTCAGTGTACAGCTTGTGTAACAGTGTAAATTGCTGTGCCCTCAAAGTAACTAAACACACAGCCATTAATGTCTAAATTGCTGGCAACAAAAGTGAGTACACCCCTAAGTGGAAATTGTGCCCAAAGCGTCAATATTTTGTGTGGCCACCATTATTTTCCAGCACTGCCTCAACTCTCTTGGGCATGGAGTTCACTAGAGCTTCACAGGTTGCCACTGAAATCTTCTTCCACTCCTCCATGACGACATCATGGAGCTTGTGGATGTTAGAGATCTTGTGGTCCTCCACCTTCTGTTTGAGGATGTCCCACAGATGCTCAGGTTTGAAGACATGCTTGGCCAGTCCAGCACCTTTGCCCTCAGTTTCTTTAGCAAGGTAGAGGTCATCGTGGAGGTGTGTTTGGGGTCGTTATCATGTTGGAATACTGCCCTGCGGCCCAGTTTCCGAAGGGAGGGGATCATGCTCTGCTTCAGTATGTCACGGTACATGTTGGCATTTATGGTTCCCTCAATGAACTGTCGCTCCCCAGTGCTGGCAGCACTCATGCAGCCCCAAGCCCTGACACTCCCACTACCACGCTTGACTGTAGGCAAGACACATCCTTACCTGACGCTGAGCACATGCACTTAACTTCTTTGGTCGAACATGGCGAGGCCTATTCTGGGTGGAACCTGTCCTGTTGATGTACTCTATTGTTATGATTTTGTTACCAAGTGCTCTCAGCATTACATAACTTTTCCTGTTTTTTTTTCTCCCAACTTTTGGGTTACTGACATCAAATTCAAAATAAGCATATATTTTTCAATTAAACAGGGGTCTACATGTTTTGCAAATCATTAATTCTGCATGGTTTCCCAGCTGTATTGGAAATGGGCTTGTGCAATAAGAGTCAATGAGGCTTAGATTTAGCCTGCTTTAGCTCCTACTCAAATGAGGTGAACCTGAATATTTAATCTCATCAGTTTACATTCTTTGGTTCCATTTTAGGTTCTGGCTGCATTCCGTTTTACAGTCTTGATCCTGGCGTATGCAGCGTGTCGACTGCGCCACTGGTGGGCCATTGCGGTAGGTCAACTGCCAGCAGAAGTACAAAAGCAGGCAGTGCTTACTTGTTTTGACACCAGGGGGTAGTAGTGTATTATGGTTGAAGTGTAAACTGCTGGTTTGAGTTTGTCTTCGTAAAACATTTCACCTGCTGTAACTGTTGCTGGTTTTCAGCACTAGTAAGATTACCAGATACATATGCTAATTGTTGCTGAAAACATACAGAAAAACAAACACACTAATGCATGCAAACAGCTGAGAATGGTGGGCTTCAGTAGTAACTATATAGTGCTTCATTCAGTTTTCATTAATATTGAAAATATTGATTTTATTTGTTTATTTATTTTTTTTTACAGATAACTACAGCAGTAACCAGTGCTTTCTTGATTGCAAAAGTTATTATATCAAAGGTATTTCACATTTCTCTCCCTTTGCTAAATCAAAAAAAATACCACCTTGCTGAACGAATGCTTTGGATGCACAGATTAAACATGATGTCACTGTAACACTGCTTGGAAATCACATTTTCATGAACCTGGTAAGAGGTCCAATCAGGCAGATGCTTTGGACAGTAGATTTAGAAACTAGAGCTGGGTTGTTCTTTAGTTAGAATTGGTTTCATAGTCTGAACTGTTTGAAGCTTCTATAACATGTTATAAAGTGGAAACAAAAAACTCACACTACCCTTTAACTCTTATTTTCTCTTGGATCTATCTAGCTGCTCTCTCAAGGAGCATTTGGTTACCTACTGCCCATCATCTCTTTCATCCTAGCGTGGATAGAGACGTGGTTCTTGGACTTTAAAGTTCTGCCTCAGGAAGCTAATGATGAAAACAGTGAGTTTGCTCCTAAATCTCAGCATTTTGTCCACACCCTGATGAGCAAGGCCGCTAATAGTCTGTTTGACGTATGCTGATGTTTTTGTATTTGTTTAGTGTCCATCTAACTGTCTGTGTTCTCAGTGACAGGGTATCGTACGATACAAAATATTGCTGAAAGAGCCCCACTCATGCACCCAGGGCCTGTTTCAGATGGCCAGTTCTACTCACCGCCAGAGTCTGTGGCAGGTAAAGGTTTGTTTATGACCATCTAGAAGACAAATGATGGTATACACCTCTGTTTAAAATTGAAATGGAAGTTTTTAATAATAAGAAAATGATTTGGTTAAAGATAAAGTAAAATATTATTTGCCCACTGAAAGGGAGCATTCAAAAGGCTATGTGATGCCTGCATAAACCTTTTTAAGGATATTTGACATAAGTCTGTATATTTATACATTTTTATTTAGATGTTGTTGCATTCATAAAGACTTATTCCAAAAACCATCAGCTGATACAACACTTACTGAGTTCAAATTATATCCCGATGATAAAAAAACGGACTTTTGAGTAGGTTTATGTTTGTCAGTTTCACAAAAGGCGTATGTATGTGTTGGCTTACAAATGCTGCCTTTCAGTAGAATGTTAATTCTTGTGTCTAAAATGCTAGCTATGTGCGGCTTCATGGGTTACATTAATAGGTGGCTAGGAAACTGTTTAAAAATAATAAACATTTTTAGATGTAAGAAGAATTTGCATATTGTGTGAATGACACACAATATGCATATTCTGTGAGAATGACATATTTTGGTTGCAAAATGTTAGAGAAGCATTTTATAAAACTTTTTTTAGGTACAAGATATAAGGTTCTTTGACTCATTGATGTTATTAAGCAACTGTTGAACCACAAAGAAGGTTTCCTGTAAATATCACTATGAGAACCCAGGTGCATCTTGGTTGATTGAGAGATATCAGAACAGTTTGTACTGGTTGGGTTTGGGTTACTGGTTGTTCCCATGTCAGTGTTCGTTATTTACTGAATATCTTAATTGTATTATATTTGAATTTGAGAGTGCATCCTGTAGAAATGGCTTGACCGAATATGTAGCCAACATACAATAACGAACATTAAGCACGTAGTCTATCTAATATTAACTCACATTGGTCTTCATCTTTCTTAAAGCCATACTATGAGCGATTCTACCTATGGTTAGAATTTTTACCTTTTTACCGTTAACATTCAATAACACAGGCCAACAAATAAAATGTTTGTAATCATCAGAAACCACAACACACTTTTCTAAACCAGTTTTTCATGCTGTTTTCAGATCTGCTTTCAGTTTTTTTTAGTCACATCAACTTTTTGAATTATGACTAATATTAGATTTGCAATAGACTCGAATACGTTTTTTTATTAAACTGCAGTCACCAATCAAGTCACTGTTTCAATATTTTCAGTGCGAAGTCAGATAGGCGCACACTGTGGCATAGATATTATGACCAGTGTCGGTCAGCTACCACTGTTTCTTCAAAAAAGCTTATAATATGATTAATATATGATAATTATACCACTATCATGCAATATATAACTAGCTTCATCACAAACACTATACGTGCTAGGGAAAAACTAAACACAGATTTGAAATCGGCATGAAAACCACTACAAAACCCACATAAACTCATCTCCTTTGACCTGTGTAGTGATTCCTTACCCTTTAAGTCCAGTAACTGTTTGCACTGTTTTCCATGTAGTTACTGTATAATTAGGAATAAGATTTAGACCTTTAAAGATGCTTAACGGGCTAAATTAATCTCTTTGGACTTTTTGCAGATTCTGATGAAGAGCTTGATGATAAACAAGGCCTAGAGAAGCCCATCGTCTAGCAGGTATTCAAAGAAACGCGTAGTATTTTAAAAAATCTAATTATTAAAGAGAACTGTGTGAACACCGGTACAACATATGGGTTGGGCTGTTGATAAAAGTAAGTTGCCTAAAATATTTAACCCAAGTTAAAACATTTCAATAAAATTCACAACAAGGGGTTGCATTGTGCATTGAGTTTTGGCTAAAAAGAAGTTCCTGTGTCTGTTTCAGTACCTCTGTTTGACACAAACGACTCATTAACGTGATTGCCACAGCTAATGCCACAGCTTGCACGTTAGCACTTCATACTAAAGCGTTGCAAGTACATTTTATAAAATAAACCTTTACAGTTTGAAGAGACATCCTCTTCCCAAAATTCACTTTGCTTAATAAAAATATAATTCATAAAAGAGAATGTTGCATTTGTTTACCCATGGCAGTTTTCTGACTGAGCAGTCATTTCAAACCTGTAGATCTACCGGAATACACATTTTCAGGCCGTACTGCTAAGTAGTTTTTTGCAATTGTTTTTTTTTTTTTTTCCCCCATTTTCCCCATTTGTTTTTTTTTTTTTTTACATTACTTCACTGCTTTTGGGTGAAAGCAGGCTCTATGACTGTTCTTTAGTGTCACTACTATGCTCCTCGTGCAGGCCGTTGGAACAACACTAACAGCATGAGCACTGAAACACAAAGCAAGACATTTTGCGTTGCTCATGCCACACAGAATTGAAAGAGGCATAACTTTTTCTTGAATCAACATTTTGATCATTGTCTAGTATCAGCATATCGAGAATCAGTGGGTTAGAAAAGGTCTTCAATCTGAAGTAGGCTCTTCAGTGACCCCTTTCAAGAATGTTTTGGCTTTTTTAGCATTATTCAGCTAACAGTGTGAACAAATCACATTGTTCAAAACTGTGAAAGAGCTGTCCGACATTTGCAAATGAACTTAATGCACATATAATCAATCACTAATGTACCTGGTCTGTACAACACATATATGTTTACTGTAGTCGTTTCTCGACCTATGCCAGTACAGTATATAGTCATTTCTCTCTCTGTGCTTCCTCCCTTTCGTTATTAATGTGGTACTTTGTGTTACTCTGTACTGAATAACAGGAAAAGGCATAACATTGTTTTTGTGTTTCAATTTTGACATATGAAACATAACTATGACATTGTAGTAACTCTAACTGTGGACATATTTAGTGTACATAATTCTGTGTTTTGAAATATGCAAGCTACAGTCCTTTCACGTGTTCCCCCTCTACCCCTACTTGTCAGACCAAATTAGGACCCCTGTGTATGAAAATGGTCTTATCGGTGCATCAGCGTGTGTTTCTTGTTTTCCTAGGAGAAATCAAGAGATCGTGAGACTGCAGACTTGCTGAATAGTGTCATTTAAATCCTCAGCGTGTGATTCAACCTTGTGGTGCCTCAGCACTTTTGGCTCTCTGTGGTTTATTAATCTGTGATCTGGACGGTCAGTCTGCCTTGGATCCCCCATCGCCACTTCTACAGTACCACAGTTGGCCTCGTGCCAGCACTCCAAGTTATCAATGCAATCAGTTTACAAAACAAGTCTTTATCATATACACGTCACATCATGTCCTGCTGTCTTAATCGATGCTGTGCCACATGTACACATGCTCTAGATGTTTACGCAGTTTTATCAGTGGTGGATGGATATCACGGTTATGAAGAAAGGACTTGCTCGCTTTTCATTTTCTGCTTCTGCAGCACTTTCACATCACGTTCCAACTCGACAAAAAGGCAGACGTTCTTATTTTCCACCGTCCCTTGTGGAACTGCTATTGTAATGAGCGACTGCCTTCATTTATGTAAATGACTTACTGATGTCTTAAATTCCATATTAAGGGTTGGATGTGTACCACACAAAGACTTCTTAATATGTGGGTAGCATTTACCTAGTAGAGTTTAGATTGCAAATGCACAGCCACTTATTACTGAGTCATTGATGCCTTTTCAAATTTGTCTGTGCTTTTATCCTATTTGTTAGGTCAGTGTTTTTCAGCCCTGGTTCTGAGAGCACCCTGCCCTGCATGTGTGTGTATCCACTGCTTCCAACACACCTGATCCAACTAATCAGCTCATTAACAAGCCCTTACTGAGCTGAAATGGATGCTTTGGGGCAGGGAAAACACTAAGGCTTGGTACCTCCAGGTCATGGTTGAAAAACACTGTTAGGATACTACTAACACGCCAGCCCTCAGACTGTATGTATGGAATTGACCTTTGCATATTAGGACAATACACAAATTACCCATAAAATGTTTACTTAAATAAAACAAGTTTGGAACAGTTTGTTTACCTGCAAAATAAAGGGCTCATGTCAGTTTTGCATGATCTTAAATGTCTGCTACATGTAGGATTCACTCATTCATAATCATTTATTCATGTTGCGTATTAGAAAACATTCCCAAAAATCTGAAGTGTAATAACTCAAACATGATGTTTCAAGTATCTACTTTTCGAGTATCTATATTTCAAATAACCCCGCACTGTTAATTCTTAAGCCTCCTGTTCAGATAAGGGCTTTTTACTCACCTGGTGCTTGTTTGGCACCTTCAGCCTTCTGTGTATGTACACTGTGTTGAAACTGAGTTTTATTTGCACACACTCATGGTATTCTTATTCATGCTAAATGTGAAATCATTTGTTTTAATTAAAGTTTTTGTTTATCATGTTGAGTAAAATTATTTATATATATATATATATGTTTTTTATTTATTTGGCATATGTTATTGATACGTGAGCTTACCATATTTATTCTATAAATAATAGTTTTACAAGTTATGATAGGGCTCAGTACATATGACCAAAACACAATATGTACTTAGTCAGGTTAGTTGCACATTACAATTTATAGTGTGTTATAACTGAGTTTTAAGTAAATTACATAACTAGAGTGATAGTATCTTAATACTGTGTGACATAGGGGCGCTTACTGTCTGAGCCACCGCAGCCACAAATAAGAGCAGAGAGCATCAAAAACTTCACAGCAGCTAATAGCTAACCAGCTTATCAGCCCTGCAAACTGGTGCTGAAGCGGTGGGGTGTGTGCATTTGCATGTGTGTTTGTTTTTTTCCGGTAAACACATTCAGCTGCACAGCATGCAAACCCTACCACACTTTCCTACCACAGAACTTTCCATCAGAATCACATCTTTAATGTGTCATACTGGCCTATGTTGATCATATTAATAGCAAAAAAGTAAGAAGAGAAGTGGAATGCAGAATTAATGTGTTACTTTATAAATAAACTTTAGGGCAGTGTATTTTTGCCTCTACTTTGTATATTTACTCTTTAAAAGTTTCATATCAATATATTAATTATTTTATGAAAAAACTAAACATAGATTGATTTAAATAGACACTAGGAGGAATATTATTTTTTTTCAACTTTTTTTAGTCTATGAATTTTTTTAGTGTATGAATGTATTTTTTGGTAGAATTTATCATGCCTGGCACACACACACATAAATATGTGTGTGTATATATA
>JBBIGA010000011.1:16551881-16565299 GCA_037576975.1 Alestes dentex
TATATATATATATTTGGATTTCAGATTGATTTTGACAGTCCTACATTTTTTAATTGCATACATGATTAAACCCTTAAACTATAAGCTTATAATTCAGTTTATTAAGGTTTATTTTCAAGCAAATAATATGTGAATTATGTAATAATGAGAGTGAATGAGAGGTGAAATAATATGTGGATTTGTGGAGTTTGAGGGGTTTAATGTTCTGTGTAACCTACCTCCATCGTGTGTGTGTGTGTGTGTTTGTGTGTGTGTGTGTAAATGATACAGTTGTTCCAGCAGACGGCTGAAAGGTCTTCTCTTTAGACACCTGCCAGTGATCAGCTGGCTTCCCAAATACAACTTCCGACAGAACCTCCTGACTGATGTCATCAGTGGAGTTAGCGCAGGAACCATTCAGGTTCCACAGGGTCTGTCTTATTCACACATGTCAGGGTGTCAAATAGAGCAGAAAACAATATTTTCCAATTCACCAATTACTTAATTTGAAAGGGCACTATGAGGAACACGTATCTGGAACATGTCAGTATTAGTTATGTAACCACTCATTCTGTAGCTGTCAGATTCTGATTTGCACTGCTTTTAGCCAAGTGCAAAAATGATTATTTTCTGGAATACTATTCAGAGAATTCATATCGTGCCATTTATATAATTGATTAGCTTTAAATTAGCATTCCTCTTCTTTTCTTAGGCATGGCCTTTGCCCTGTTGGCTAACCTTCCCCCAGTCAATGGGCTTTATTCTTCGTTCTTCCCTCTGATCCCATATTTCTTCATGGGCACGGCACACCAAATGGTGCCAGGTATGTTTTCAAATAGTCATTTGGGGATTAGCCGATGACATGAATGAAAACCCTAGTCTGTTTATTAAGACATGTATCTTTGGGAATGAACCAAACGTCAAACATTTTGATCCTCACAGTTTTATGGTTTGATAAAATTGTAAAACTTATAGCAGAGATAAAACCTATTTTAAACTTTTGACATATTTAGTTAAAAAAAAAAAACACATGGCCAATATTACTGGCATCCATGAACTAGAACTTAGCTGCAAAGGCTTCAAAATTGTTAAGGGCCTTTGAATATTTCTTAACCTTTAATTAATGCCATTTATCTAAACATGACATGTTTCTTACATCTGCGAGAAATTCTGGGTTTCTCTGTTTTACTGGGCTATTATCAGCTGTGTGAAGGTCATTTTTAAAATTTAGATTATCTGAAAAGACCTGGTGAACATTACAAGCTAGTATATTTCTTGAGTGCTGATAGATTTGCATATCATGACATTTTCTCTGTTTCATGGTAGCATTTATTGTGTGGGTCTATTATGAATGAGCTTTATTTTATTCACACAGGAACTTTTGCTGTGCTGAGTATCATGGTGGGTATAGTGTGTCTGAGGCTGGCACCTGAGTCAGATTTCACACATTTCAACGCCACCCTCAATGCCACTGTAGTGGATGAGGAGAGGATGAATGCAGTCCGACTGGGAATATCTGGCACTTTGGCCTGTTTAACTGCCATCATACAGGTGATATAAGGGTATTTTTCTGTCCTGCTGAATGTATATTTGGGTTGTGAGTGAGGCACAATTGGACAAGAATTGCTGCCTTTGTTGCTCATTGTCATATGTACATTTCCTTGAATGTCAACAGATTGGTCTAGGCATGATGCAGTTTGGATTTGTGGCTATATACCTCTCAGAATCATTCGTGAGAGGCTTTATGACTGCTGCAGGTCTGCAGATCCTCATATCTGTGCTCAAATACATTTTTGGTATTAGTGTGCCACCATACAGTGGGCCATTAGCTGTCATTTATGTAAGTATCATTTCTCACAGGCCAACATCAATGCACTTTTGCATTTTTCTTGAGAACTGTCTTTCCTCCTGTTGGATGTTTTCTGTGTTTTCTGTTTTTAGACCCTTGTAGACATATGCAAGGGCTTGCCCGAAACCAACGTAGCCTCTCTGATTTTTGCACTGGTCGGTTCTGTGGTACTGATCACAGTAAAAGAACTGAGTGCTCGCTTCCGACATAAAATCCCCTTCCCCATTCCGATTGAGATCATCATTGTGAGTAAAAAGATATAAATATATATCTGCTGGTGATGTTGACATGATTTGATAATTACACTGATCAGCCACAACATTAAAACACTGAAAAGGGGAAGTAAATGCATTGATTATATCATTATAATGACACCTATCAAGGGATTAGTTATACTAGATAGCAAATCAGTTCTTGAAGTTGACGTGTTGGAAGGAGAAGCAATGGGCAAGCTGACGAATCTGAGTGACTTTGACAAAGGAGAAATTGTGATGGCTAGATGACTGGGTGAGAGAGTCTCCAGAACAGCGGGGTGTTCTAGGCTGCAGTGGTTAGTACCTACCAAAAGTGATCCAAGGAAGGACAACCAGTGAATTAACGAATCTGGTCATGGGTACCCAGGACTCATTCACTGATAAGGGGGTACTGTAGCCCAAATTGATGAAAAAGTACATGCTGGCTATGACAGAAAGGTGTCAGAACACACAATGTTTGTGAGTGCCCATGCTGACCCACCTCTAAAAATGTCTACAATGAGCACATGAGCATCAGAAGTGGACAGTGGTGCAACTGAAGAAGGCTTCTTGGTCTGATGAATAACATTTTATTTTACAGCATGTTGACAGCTGAATGTGTGCATGTTGCTTACCTAAGGAAGAGATGGGGACCAGGATGACTATTGGAAGAAAACAAATAAGCCGAGGCAGCGTTATTCTCTGGGAAATGTTCTGCCGAGAAAACCGTGGGTGCATGTTAATTTGATTGGTACCACCTATATATTGTTGCAGACCAAGTTCACCACTTCATGGCAACAGTATTCCCTGATAGCACTGTCATGTTTCTAAAACCATTCCGCAAAAAAATATTCAGGAATGGTTTTAGAAACATGACAAATATTTTAAGATGTTGACTTGGCCTCCAAATTTGCCAGATCTATGGGATGTGCTGGAAAAAGTAGTTTGATTCTTGGAGGCCCCACCTTGTGACTTAACTTAAATTGCTGCTGTGTCTTGGTGCCAAACACTACAGCAGACTTTCAGAGATCTTGTTGAGTCTATGCCTTGAAGGGTCAGAGATGTTTGGTAGCACAAGGGGTCAAAACACTAAATTAGTCATGAGGTTTTAATGTTTTGGCTGATCATTGTATGTTTTACAGGAGCAAACTATGGACCAAAGTGTGTTACAGTTTGTTATTTATTATTTCACAGGTGGTTGTGGCCACTGCCATCTCTGGACCACTGGATATGCCTAAGAAATATCACATGGATGTGGTAGGACAAATCCCTTTGGGGTGAGAGACATTTCAAATAGATTAGTAGTTTAGTCATGAATACCTTAGTGCATGATACATCTCTGGCCACAATGCTACATACATACATTTACAATAAATTGTAAATTATTATGTAATTTTTGGCCCATCAGGTTTTAAACAAGCTGATTACTGCAACTGATAATTTGGCAACCCATATTTTCATGACGCATTTTCATGATGTTTCTAGTGGTGGACATAAAGCTTTGACAAGTTCTAGTCTCATGTTGCAGATTTCCAGCCCCAATCCTGCCCACTGTGTCACAGTGGGACGACATGTTAAGTACAGCCTTCTCTCTTGCCATAGTTGGATATGTAATCAACCTGGCCATGGGCAGGACACTGGCTGCCAAACATGGCTATGATGTGGACCCTAATCAGGTACAATTTGTGTGGACATGGTAATGTGAAAATATAGGCCAGCATAGCACAGTATTAATTTTCACTTCTCTGTCTGGCAGGAAATGCTTGCTTTGGGATTCAGTAACTTTCTAGGTGGCTTCTTTAAGATCCATGTAATCTGCTGTGCATTATCTGTCACTCTGGCTGTGGACAGCGCAGGGGGCACCTCACAGGTAAGGTTCCTTTTAAATATGGTGTATAACACTTGTCCTAGCTAAGCTGTTATATTATCTGTGTATTTAGCTGTTTTGTGGATTCTGAAAACACTATTTTGAAAGAGGCAGGAGTACTGGAATTCCTTAAAAAAACATGATGGAACTCCAATATAATATATAGTCCATGTGCAGTGACTTGAAAATGTATTCATACCCCTTGAACTGCTTGTCACATTACAACCATAAACGTAACTGTATTATATTGGGGGTGGTGGCCTAGTGGGTAGGATACTTGCCTCTGGACCAAGAGGTCATGGGTTTGAATCCTACCTTCAGTATACCACCACTGGGTTGCTGAGCAAGACCCTTAACCTCAAGTTGCTCCAGGGAGATTGTCCCCTGTAGTTAGGGAACGGAAGTCGCTTTGGGTAAAAGCGTCTGCTAAATATCGTAAATAGTTGTGAAGTGGAAGGAAAATGATACATGGTGTTCAAATTTTTTTCAAATAAAAATCTGACAAGTGCAGTGTGCGTTTGTATTCAGGCTCCCTGAATCAATACTTTGTCAAACCACCTTTCACTGCAAGTAGAGCAGCAAGTCTTTTGGGGTATGTTTCTAAAGGTTTTGCACATCTAGAGACTGCAGTATTTGCCCATTCTTCTTTGCAAAATAGCTCCAGCTCAGTCAGATTGGAATGAGAGTGTCTGTGAACAGCAACATTCAAGTCTTGCCACAGATTCTCAATAGGATTTAGGTCTGGACTTTGAGTGGGCCATTCTAACACATGAATATGCTTTGATCAAAACCATTCCATTGTAGCTCTTTGGCTGTTTGTTTAGGGTCGTTGTCCTGCTGGAGGGGGAACCTCCACCCCAGTTTCAAGTCTTTTGCAGCTTCTGACAGGTTTTCTTCCAGGACTGCCTTGTGTTTAATCCATTTTCTCATCAACTCTCACCAACTTCCCTATCCCTGCAAAAAAAGGAACCCTATGGAATTATACTGCCCCCACCATGTTTTACAGTGGGGATGGTGTGTTCAGGTCTCCATGTTAGGTTAGGTTTATTGCCACAGATAGCATTTGCAGTTTTGTTCTCATCTGACTAGAAAACCTTCTTCCACACGTTTGTAGTGTCTCCTGCATGGCTTGTGGCAAACTGCAAATGGGCCTTCTTAAGCTATCCTTCAACAGTGGCTTTCTTATTGCCACTCTTCCATAAAGGCCAGATTTGTGGAGTGCACAACTACTAGTTGTCCTGTGGACACATTCTCCCACCTGAACTGTAGATCTCTGCAGCTCCTCCAGAGTTACCATGGGCCTCTTGGCTGCTTCTCAGATTAATGCTCTCCTCGCCCTGCCTGTCAGTTTAGGTGGGCAGCCATATCTTGGTAGGTTTGCAGCTGTGCCATACTCTTTCCATTTTCGGATGATAGATTGAACAGTTCACTAATGTTAACAAACCCCTGAGGCCTTCACAGAACAGCTGTATTTATACTGAGATTAAATGACACAGGTGGACTCTGTATACTGAATTATTAAGGTAATTTGTTGCACTGAACTTTATTTAGTGGTCTGAATACAAACTTTTCAGATTTTTTTTTTGTAAAAAATTTTGAACCCCATGTATCATTTTCCTTCCACTATGCACTAATTAGGGTTGGAATTTCAATAAAATACATTTATGTTTGTGGTTGTAATGTGACAAAATGTGAAAAAGTTCAAGGGGTATGAATGATTTCTCAAGGCACTGTATGTCCATACAGTCTATTCTGATAATTATATTTGTCATTCTCAGTTTTCCAGCCTGTGTGTTATGCTAGTCGTTATGGTCACTATGCTAGCTCTGGGTGCCTATCTTAAACCACTGCCAAAGGTGAGAATCAATCAATCAAACATTTTCATTCATATATATTTACATTGCTGATTACTGGGTGCGCTGTAATCATCATGTGTTACTCGTGTTTGTCCGCAGTCAGTTCTGGGAGCACTGATTGCCGTTAATCTGAAAAACACATTGTTGCAGCTCTCGGACCCATACTACCTGTGGAAGAAGAGTAAACTAGACTGTGTGAGTTATACTGTGTCACCTTTTCTCAAATATAACAGAAGCCAAACAAGCAGCTCTGAGTTATGAGCTAATAGTTTTAAATTTAAATAATATTTAAAGATGCTAGACTGGATATTGGAGGATAAAGATTCTTTATCTTCCGATCTCCAGTCTAGCATCTTCTTCTGGTGTTGAATCAGCAGCATCTCTACAAATTATTTAAATTTAAAACTATTAACTCATAACTCTGCTAAATTAAATTGTTATGCAAATGTATAGTTGTAAATGATAAGGAAAAGTGAATTACATGACTGCAAGTTTGTGTAAGAATAATAAGTAGATGTCTAAGCATTATACTTCAATTACATTAGTTAATGTTGTGCTACAATGCAAGTTGTATTCCTGTGACTCTGGTGAAAGTGTTTAAAGGAACAAAGGGTGCAGCTGTGTAGAGGCTATGTTGTTGGCTATAAGGTGGTTTTTTGAGTGTTTTTTAGCATGGTCCTTTTGGACAGCCATCTGAAGTTGTGTACTTTAAAAACAATGCATTGGCTCATTTTAAAGCTTAAAAGGTTCTAACAGAAAAATGTTGGATTAGTAAAAGAAAAAGTGGCGTTATTCCAGCTCTAGCATTTCATGCTGACGTTAATATTAGGATTTCAACTTAATTTAGGGGCCCCACAGTGGCACAATGAGTAGCATTATTTCCTCACACCTCCAGGTTTGGGTTTCGAATCCAGGTCCTGGCCTTGTGTGTGTGGAGTTTGCATGTTCTCCTCATGGTGGCGTGGGGTCTCCCACAGTGTGTGTCAGGTGAAGACACGCGTGTCAGGTGAATTGGGGATTATGAGTGTGTGAATAAATGATGTTTGTATGTGTGCTCTGTGGTGGGCTGGAACCCCGCCCAAGGTGGGTCCCTGCCTCGTGCCCATAGACCCTGGGACCCTGCGACCCTTGTAAGGACTACGCGGTTACAGAAAATGAATGAATTAATTAACTTAATGTAAACAGCCTTAGTATTTTTTCTTTTGCCTGTAGGGATTAATTGTTTTCTCGCTTGTGTATCCTCTGTAGTGTGTATGGATCGTGTCTTTCTTGGCAGCATTCTTCCTGAGCTTGCCATTTGGTGTTGCCATTGGGGTTGGCTTCTCCATTCTGGTAGTAATTTTCCAGACTCAGTTGTAAGTAAAATCTAAATGGAATAAAATCAACATTCTCATTACATATAGTCCATATAAAACATTTACTGTTTGGTAACATTCTAGTCGAAATGGATCAGAAGTGGCACAGGTTATGGATACAGACATGTACAAGAATCCTAAGGTTTATAATAAGGTAATGACTCCTAAAACTCCCAGTTTGCTAAATAATAATAATAATAATAATAATAATATGGTGACTTGACTCAGAACGTATTTTCTATTTTTGCTCAGGTGAAAGTGGTTGAAGGAGTGAAAATCATAAGCTATTGCTCACCTCTTTACTTTGCCAATGCAGAGATATTTCGACGAAAGGTCATCAAAAAGGTAGGTTTCTCTTGGAACATGACTTGAATTTATCTCTATAACTCCTCATTTTAGTCTCTGTGACTATCATAAATTCTTTGAAATAAATGGTCCTATGAACAGTTCTTGACTTGAATGTACAGTCTAGGAAGTACAGAGCCATTACAATATGAGGAGGATTTCACACATCTTAATTACAAAAATCAGTTCTTTAAATAACTATCAAATGGTTCTTCTTTTGTATCTCTCCAAGGTACTGTCCTTCGCACCTTCATTTTTAAGAATATAGTCTATATAGTTTACAGTAGTAATTTACCCAAGATGCATATGAATTAGGAAATAGTTCACAAATATTCAACTGTGTTTTTGTGCATGTGTTTGGCAGACTGGACTCGACCCAGCCAAGGTTCTTCTGGCCAAGAAGAAGTTTCTGAAAAAACAGCAGGAGAAAGAGAAGCAGGAGATTAAAGCAGAGCAAAGTCAGGTGAAAGTGGCTGCCAGAAAGAGGAAATTGAGCTCGCTGGTTACAATGAAGGCTCAGGTTCAGAATATTTTTTGCATTTACAACTCTGAAAGCAAAATCTGAAAAAAAGCCCATCTAAATACACCATCTAAATGATGTAGATTTTAATTCCAGT
This sequence comes from Alestes dentex, assembly GCA_037576975.1. Taxonomy (NCBI): domain Eukaryota; kingdom Metazoa; phylum Chordata; class Actinopteri; order Characiformes; family Alestidae; genus Alestes; species Alestes dentex. Next base: position 16,559,983 of record JBBIGA010000011.1, read on the forward strand.
TTACTACATAAATTATCATTTTTAACAGGCCCAACAATCCTGCATTAAAATGTTTTATTTGTGACCTTACACTGATGTGCCACTGTATGTCGCCCATTCCAGACTATTTCACAAACTGATCTACAGAGTGATTTTTACACCACTGGCACTGATATGCCAATGAGTTTCGTCAACCCCTACTGTGACATCACTGGTTCCACTGGCCAGTTACCACACCCTGAGCCCCCTAGCCCACCTTCTGTGACCATAGAGATGCAGCCCATGCCCTTCCATACACTCATCCTTGACATGTCAGGAGTCTGCTTTATTGATTTGATGGGGATTAAGGTTCTCACCAAGGTAAACTGAGTTCTGTTTTAATGATTGTGGTCTTTGCAGGAAACAGTTGCAAGGGTGGCAAGAATACTGACAATTCCTACTACATCAGAAGAACTACTACTGCAATGAAAGTTCACTTAAAAAGAAAATGCAAATTATGTAAAGTAAAGTAAATGTAAATAACCTATTTACTAAAAATACCTGAGCAATTACTCCTAGTAACATAACATATACATAATATTTAATTGGGTTTATTACTTACCATATTAATGCCCATGGTTTTTACAATTATTGCAAAATGTTCTATTGTAAAATGTTCTACAATAGAACATGCTCACAGGTGTGAAGAGCAGGTGTCCACATACTTTTGGCCATATGGTGTGTGGGTGCCTGGCTAATTGCCATTGCTGGCTAATTTCCCATAAATCTTACAGTATGTAATTATCACACAAAATATTTTCTCACAGATGAGCAACGCTTACAGCATGCTTGGGATCAGCCTATACTTGGTGAATGTTCAAGGTAAGTGGTCTTATGTGATCACTCAGAGATACTAGTAGAGATCTTAAGAGGCAGAATGCCCACTGAGACTAATTGTATAACAGTGTGTTGGATTATGTTGAGAGCTCACATGTTGCCTGATCTTATCTATTTCTTCTTGGCTTGACTGATGAACTTTCTTCGAATGCCAAGACAGCATGCTTTTTTGGCTTTAACAGATTTTTGATGCAATGTATGTCTTGGTTACAGTAAGACCCTAATGTACTTCATCAGCTGAGAGATGTTTGCTTATTTAGTTTTGTACCAAAGCAAAGAGTCTAATCTAGCTAACAAATATTAGAAGCTTTATGCCCACCATTTTGCATCCTAAAACTGCATGACTACATCATCATGTACTTGCCTCAAAATAAGTGATCTCAAATAGAATAGTGGTATACTAAGTGGTTTCTGATGCAAAATAGACAAATAAATGTACTAATTTTAGCCTTGAAGATGGCTAAAACTGAACACTGGTCCACTTGCTTCCATGTGTTGCTGTAGCTCAGGTGTTTGAAGAACTGAAGGCTGGAGGTGTGTTTGAGGAAAGCAGTATTGCTCCTAGTCACCTGTTCCTCTCTGTCCATGATGCAGTACTGTTTGCTCAACACAAATCACTGACCTCTGGCAGTGTGGAAGAAGTAAGTAACAAGAGCAGAGATAAGGTCAGGGAAGTTAGCCTTTTTTATGGTTCTTTTTTATCGTATCTTATCAAAGCAAATACACTCATCAGACTTGAGAAAATTTGATCTAACAGTGATGAAAGCATTTCCTTCTCCCATTCAGTATTGTTCTTTCAAGCAAGGTTGAAAACTTAGCTCTGTAGAGCATTGTGTGTTTTGCATTGGCAGACTGTAGAGTCACTGTGAGTATATGTGTGTCGTTTACAGGCCGATAAGGAAAGGATAAAGCTTGCTTTTGATATAGAGGAAGAGGTACAAGATCTTGAGCAGGTAGGACATTTATGGTGTCAAGGTGTTCAAAAAGCATTTGTCTGAATGATGATTGTCTTCATTTAATGCTGTGTACTGATATCACTCTTTTTTCAACAGGAACTGTTCTGAGCTCAAAATTGGCTTTGAAAGCCTTGTTAGATTTTTTTGTAGGTCATTTAGTGCACCGAGCCTCATCTATATTTTATAATTCTGAATATGCTATTCACCACTGGAGTCTACAGTGCTGGAAGAAATCAGGCCTAAAGTGAGGCTCTCTGAAAGAAGACCATTTTGTAAAACTCTTCATCGAGAAACAATTATTGACATAAAATAGTGTTTCCTTTGGCTGCAAGTTTTATTATCCTGTCAAAACTTGTGTTTTTTTATATCATGTTTTGTTATGTAAACTGTGTACATTCTCACCAGCAGATGGCAGAAATTGCTTGCTTTCAACCTAATTCCAAATAAACTGTATAAACTCTCAAACTAAAAAGCCAACCTGATATCTGGCAGCATTTATTGTAATTTAGGCATTTAGTAAGGAATAATTCATCAGAAAGTAATGGGTCATTACATAAACAAACAACCATTTGGTTAACAGTGTTCTTCAGTATGTGAATTTGTCAGGAATTATTATTAGTAAAGTATTTTGTTGTCACAAGATCTTGTTCAGTTGTGTTTTTTAGGCTTAGCGGTGTTGTTTTCCAGTTTTACATAGTCTTTTTCTACCTACCAGTCTCTGTGTTTATCGCCTTTGACCTAAAATCCTAAATTAATGGCAGATTTAATTTTGTGTCATGTAAACAGTTACACAACTTATGCATCATATTCATTATGAAGTATTGAATGTAAGGTGGTAAATTACTGAAAGTTTGTTGCTAATTAATTAATAATTAAGAACAGTTTACATGCTAATATAAAATGGCATTTTCAAAATTCAAATGAAGTACAAAAACTATTAAGACTTTCTCAGCTTAGCAGACTCAAAATGACCCTAACCTTAGCCCTAACACCTAATTCTAAATTCTAAACTAACTCTAATCCTAACCCTAAACACAAACCCAAACTTACACTAACCCTAACCCTGATTTATCCCTTATCCCTAAACTCCACTTTTACAATCATAACACAACTGTAAAACAATTGTAACACACAAACATAACACTCGCCACCTTCACACACTGCAAACCCACATTTCTGCTGGTGAACAGACTGATGACAATATCTGAGGAACTCCTGACAGGGGTACAAAACAGAAGCATTCACAAAATACAATCACGACTAAGAATACACTCCCCTTGAAAACTTAATTCCACTCCAGCTCAGTAGAAAGTAAATAATCAAACATTCTTTTAGATCACAATACCCTTCCCCACTAAATAAAGTTGTCAGACATTTTCATTCCATTTTTTAATGATGCTAATTAACAATGTCTCTATAACATATAACTACATGTAAAACTAGTTAGGAAGGTAAGGAAACAAGTTAGTCCTATCACACATATCCCATATTACAGGGTCATTTGGCTGTACTGTTAGTAATCCTCTCTCTTTGGGAGAGGATCACAATGGTCACAATACCAGACTAAATGTCCATAGTCCATTCGTATTAGAGGGTGAATAGTCCATTGTAGTTTTGGTGGGCCCCCCAGTCTTCACAGAGGGACATGTAAAATGCCACATAAACCCAGCACTATGTGTCTACATATTTCAAGGACCATGTATTCTGATAAAATCTATAGTTACTGTACACACAACTGCACCTGTTGTGACTGTCTGTGCTACACTGCTATCTTAATTCCAATACACTAGAAGAGCTAGCCATTTTCTAAGCTTATAACTTAAATGTTCAATCTACCTGTCTCCACATTCTGTAATAAGTGTTTCAACACTAGCATCACCATAAATTGTAACTTGCTATGAAGATTGAAATTAAACTGACTTTTACTGCTATTCATGATTTAAAACATGCATACATGAATGATGATCCAGCAGAAAGGTCCTGTCTGGTTTCTGAAGGCCTGTTCACACTGACAGGGAAGGTCTTCAACTGCTGGTAGGTTGGCCACAATCTTCATAGACTTGTCACTTGGTCTCTTTCTGTGTAAGCTTGTGTGTACTTGGTAAACTTCACTACTACCAATCTACACTCCCTTACACTTATCCATGTGTAGGCAATCAGTGGAGACTATCTCAAATGATGCTGAAGTCCCAATGCTCAGGATAGGTGTTCTGGTCATTCTGTTGGGTTTTTTCCTTTTCATGCAGTGACACACCTGAGTAATGTAGTGTTCTGTCTCCTTTCTCATCTTAGGCCAGAAAAAGCGCTCTGTAGCAAGAGCCAGCATTCGATCCACACCTAGGTGTCCTGTCTCCTCGTGTAGGTGTTAATACATGATAGACTTCAGGGATTTAGGAACAACCAGCTGATTCCTTGTTGCAGTCTCCCTCCAAAGAATGCCATCTCCATCAGTCTTCAAACGAGGCCACTCTCTGAGGAGCTGTCTGACTGCTTCATTCTCAGCCAGCATGTTTTTATGCCTCAGATGGTCACGTGTCCTTTTCAGAGCCAACACTCAGCTTATGGCCACGTCTGCACTTTGGGCAACTCTGATATCTTCCACTACAAAAGGCTTTATTGGTTCTGAGATACTACACTCCTCCGGTACTGCATCTATGTTACAGGTGATGGCAGAGATCCAATTAGTTTCCTCTCCACAACTTTTCCAATGCATCGTTTGGCTTCATGAGGACATTCCCCTGTACATTTTCATATAATCTCTTCAATGGTCTTTGATCTCTGAGACAAGTAGTCTGCATCAGTAAAATGGGGTGCATGTAAAAAATGCTTTGTTAGGGCCCACTTCAGTGCCAGACATGTATGTAACTGGTAAAAAAAACTGGACCTAGGCCCTCTTCTGAGGCATTCACACGCAGTATGAAGGGTTTCTCCAGGTCTGGGTATGCCATCATTGTAGCTGATCTACAATTTTGTTCAACAGTTCCTGGTGAACCATCGTCCACTGGACTGGGAGAGATGGCGACAACTGAGCAGACTTACATCCGACCTCATTTTTCTTTTGGGCTTGCTTCTGTTTGGACTTGGGCTTTGCAAACAGTTCATAGATGGGTTTAGCTAACCTGGAGAAGTCTGGAATATAGGATCTATAGTAACCAAGGTAACAGCTTTCTCATCTCTTGCATGGTGGTGGGTATCCCATGCTTTCGGGTTCACTTGTCTTCCACCTCTTTAGGGTTCATTACTTGACCCACATAACAGTCATATTTCTTCCTTGAGATCGAGTGATGATCAGGCAGTGACTATTCGTTCAACAGCCTGTAGTGTATGCACAAGTGAAGACATCTTTCTTCCTAACACATACTACAGGAGAGGAATATGAGGAATAGGATTTCTGGATCCAGCCTTGGTTGAGTAATCCAGCCTTGGTTGTACAGTGAGGAACATAAGTATTTGAACACCCTGTGATTTTGCAAGTTCTCCCACTTAGAAATCATGGAGGGGTCTGA
>JBBIGA010000011.1:16572388-16588717 GCA_037576975.1 Alestes dentex
AACTCATCCAACCATGTCTTTATGGACCTTGCTTTGTGCACTGGGACACAGTCATGCTGGAATAGAAAAGGGTCTTCCTCAAACTGTGTCCACGAAGTAAGGAGCATGGCATTGTCCAAAATGTCTTGGTCTGCTGAAGCATTAAGATTGCCCGGCACTGGAAGTAAGAGGTCGAGCCAAAACCCTGAAACCCTGTCCCAATACTTTTGTCCACATAGTGTATGTTCGGTTCACATAAAACAAAACCATATGAAAATTTGAGACACTTAACTTTTTGAATTTGGAAAATATAAATATCTTTTTTGGCTAACACCTTAGCCTTACACCTGAAGTATGTTGCTACATTCAATTGTGAAAATTACAAGCAAAATAGTAACAAAACTTCACCTCGCAAAGTCTATATTGCTATATCTTCACAGAGAATGACAGAATATCTCCTTTCAATGAAAGGGGAATGGGGTCACCATAGAAACCAAAAGGGCATCAGTGCCACAAAATCATTCTGTATAGAATTTGCTCAGGCCCAAGTACTGCCGGCTTTTCTATTTTTGTGTTTGTGGCCACTATCAATGCACTTGACCTTGTGGTGTCATGGTTCAAATACTTTGGGTCATATGCACTTGGGATAACTATAAAATGAAAACTACATAAACAACAAATCAAAGAAAATCATAAAGTATAAAAACAAGCCACCTGATGAATGTTCATTTTAGTATGGGAATAGCTCAGAAAACTCTGAAAGTTTTAAAATAAACTTTAAAAATGGTTTTCTGAGCCATGTTGGGTAATGTCATAATAACAAAATTAAATATACACTGTAATTAAATGAATGTTATACAGTCTCCATCCACTAACAAATCATCCATACAGAAAGTACACAACTACAAAAAAGTACTGCAAATGAAACAAAACATTAAAAACATGACTAGCGTGGACACCAGTTTCCCAGCACAGAACAAGTATCCACGTTAGTTAATTAACATATACTGTCTCTTCCAAACGTGGGGTTTTTATTCTCAAAACTTCCAATTACTACTATGCGTCACACAGTAATATCTGGAGAATGAATGTAATAAATCAATTGAGAGAGTTAAGTGTGGGACAGGTGAAAGTGATCCTCACATGGGGAGACTGAATTTAAATTTGAAATGTACTTAGGGCCTGACAGGTTCATGAAATTGATTTTCGTAAATAAAAATCAAGCAAATACTTCCATTTAGTCGTGGCAACCACACAAAATGGTGAAAACTGTGCTCCAAATAGTTCTTCAGGTCTGAATTTTTAAAAGTTTGCCGCATTTGGTTCTAAAGGTCTCTGTGTAAAGTCATCTTTCATCTTTGAAATAAAGTAACAAGCACATTATTAAGAACTATTAAGGCTCCAAACTAAACAAAGTAAAAAAAAAAAAACTGTTCTGAGTATAGTTTTGAAATTTTGCATAGTTGCAGGAATTAAATGGAACATTTAGTTTGAATGTTTCCATAGAAGCCTCTGAGGCCCTAAGTGAGCTATAGCAGCTTATCGAGGAAAGATCTCTTAATAAACGAAGGCATGATTGCCTTCATGCTGAGACAGTATACAGACCAGACAACACAGCTGTAAAGTGTTCGTTCTCAGAGTTATTTTTTGAACCGTGCTGAAATAACACTTCAGAACTGTAGGCGGTATTGAGATAAATCAGTGTTAAGTAGTTACCGGAGTCTCTTCAATAGGAGACTCTTTTTCTTCTGCAGAGGCCTACGCACAAAAGAAACAGGAATTATCATTCCATGCACACAGTCAGCAGGAGCAAAAATGTAGGGATCTCTTTCAAACAAACAAACAAACCATCCATCATTCACAAGACTTTAAAATGTTTCAGATTATGGTTTAAAGCATATGGATATGGTTTGAAGCATATACTTGCTTCAGAATGGTATATCTCTAAAATATGCACACAAAAAAAACTCAAAACAAAAAGGTGCACCAACAAATAAATCCATACAGTGTACAGTACAACATTTAACTTGTTAGCATGGAAGGTTATTCATGCTTGGCAACATGTTTGTTCAGAATCACCACATGCTAATAAGAAAGCATAATTCTTACAAATCTTTTCATTGTTACGAGGGAGTTAGAATTCCTTTCTTTGTTATTAGCTACCACAAGAAAAGACAAACATCCAGAAACTGTCCTGTACGTTATTCTTGAGCTGTATTGTACCCTAGGTGAGATTTAGGGAAGTATTACCAAAGCCTCTGTTGGTGGCTCCTCTGCTGCCTCTGCCTCTGGAGCAGATTCCTACATACAGCAAAAGAAGAAATCTCACACTGCTATGACCCATATTTATGTTCTCAATAGACAATACAATCTGTTCTTTTGCATTGTGCATCGTTGTTGTTGCATTTTGATTAACTGGATCGCAGATTATCACAAAAACTGTAGGAATGCTCCACGGCACAGAGGATTTGCACTATACGAAGCCAAACTCATATGAAGCATTGCTACATATGATCTGAACTTCTCTTATGCCATTCATGACATAAGTTATAGTTACCGGAGCCTCTTGGCTGACTTGCTCGCTCTCTGCCACAACAGCCGGGGTGGTCTATACATAAAAGGAGGTCAAAGACTGATTGATCACGTTTTTACCCCAGTAACTAATTAAATCATTAACCAAATTATAAACATTCAGACAGTCATATGTTTGAACATGCCAGGCAATTTACATTTGACACTCTGAAAAATGGCACCAAGAGTTTGGTTTGCTGAGTTTAACACATTGGAAGACAATCAAATGTAAAACGAAGGTGTGTTATAACTATTTTTTTTCCTCAGTATGTTCAATTCAGCAAATAAACAGTAACTGTACATTAAAGGGTGCACAAGTGTGTTTTTTTTTTTGTAGGTGAGATGTGCTTATTTTCACTGAGCAAATTGTTTTTTCACAGCACTCACTTATCCATTACTTAGAAAGTCAACAAAACATGTCATTTGACCAAGGGTGCACAAACTATACATTTATAACTACAGATATGGAGGCACTTAAACTGTACATAATGTGCTTAGAGTAAAGAGTAATGATCCACTGTCATTATCAGTGGTTTTTTTTTTATGAGTACAAACTCTTTTTCAGATACTACATGATTTGAGGAGCAAAATGCAAAAGCTTTCAGCAAATGGGAAAGCACTAGTAAAAGAAATGCCATAATTTGAAAATGCATAATGCTATGATGTTTTAATTTTAAAATAGCTGAGTGTGCACCTTCAATAATTTTACACAGACACACTGCAATATGAGGTAAACACCCTGAAAGATTGCTAATCCTTGTCTCACTCATAACAGACTCAAATCAAATAAACATAATCACAAGTGAAAATAAACAAAATATATTTCAGATATTCCAAAACAAAAAAACACAAATAAACACATCAACAAATGTATACATTAAATATCTCTCAAAAAGTACAAATGAATGCAAAAAATAAAACCAATACAAATTAATCTGTATGTTTAATTCAAACATGGATTCCCACTGTCATTTGTGGAAAAATAATCATAAAAAAAGAAATTAAATAAAAAAAATAACGGCACCTAATTGTAACAAGCTTTGTTGCTGTAACTCATCTCATGAAGCATAGTAATGGGCTTAGGAGGATTTCACATAGGCTGTGCAGACTGTGTGAGGCGATAAAAGGGATAAAACACACATACCTCAGTCTGCTCTGCTGTCTCAGTTTCAGCAGCCACAGGAGACTCCGCTGCGCTCTTAATGAGCAGCACCACACACAGGAAAACATCATTAACCACTGCTCTCAGCACAGCACTTTGATCATCATTTTACGACAGATGCATGTTTAAAAGGCAAAAAAAAAAAGTTGTTTGCGGCGAGGGTGCAGAAGGCAACAAAACATGAACATGAACGGGAAGGGGATCCAACACTAATGGGGAAAAACGATATTAGCATGGAGAACAGATGATTACACTGACAGATGATGGTGACTTAGGGTGAAGCTGATGACACGATGAAAGTGATGATGAAGATAACTGTGGTGGTGACGACACGAAGATGATGATGAAGACGGAGATGATGGTAAAAAAAGATGCAAATCATATCCATGGTGATAAGATCTGGGGCATAATAACCCACTCACAGGAGCTGTCTCTGCAGGTGGGCTGGCAGCAGCAGTGGTCTCTGCTGATTCTGCTGGTTCAGTTGTGGTCTCTGCAGGAGGAGTAGTGACCGAGCCCCCCTCACCAGCCTCAGCGAGTGGGACAGGGGCCACCTCCCCCTCTGGGACGGGAGCCCCCTCTCCCTCTGGGGCTACCTCTGTACCAGCCTCTGCCCCTTCTGGGGCCACAGCCTCAGACTTTACATATACACAACGGTACAGGAATTAGAAAAAGGTGTGGCTCAATCACATAATCACATTCTGTTAAGAATCCGCTCAAAACCATTTGCATTGAGGTATTTGCATTTTTCAGAAAATACAGCCACACGGTGCCTACTTAAAGGGTTCAATTAAGTTACAACTAATACAAATTAAGGCCAAATGTGCTAGGCTGCCAATAACTCATCAATACTCAGTTGAGCAGAGTACTCATTAGCTAGTTTAACTGTTTTGGCGTTGATAGATAGCTCCCCCACAGTGTAACCACAAAGACTTCAGATAATAAGTAATTTTCATTTTCCATTTTAAATAGTTGCACACTGGCGATATTTAGTACATTTTCCACTGCACCAACTACTAGAATCTTTGGTGCCAGAAAACTGGACCTGTGCTTTTCTATTGGTCGTCAGTTTAGTACCTTAGAAATGAAACCCAGAAATGCAACAGCTATCCTCCACAGAAGAAGTGTTTTTGTTTATATTGTTACAATCAACAGAGAACAATTTAAGCATCGTTTGATTCTACGCATCATTCTGTATAACTGCAGACAGTGAGCACAAAAAGCATACTATACTAATGTGTCAGCTACAGTGTGAAAATGCCTTTCATCACAATATGGTTTGATAAGTTCCAGTACTAAAGTTTCAGGTCAGACCAGGACATCCCTAATTAGAAGAACTGCGTTTTCAAAACAGGGGCACCGTATTACAAACATGCAACAGTGAGAACTATAAACCTGTTATTACACCCAGTTATGAAGCAACATGTGTGTGTAACATGTTAACAGGCCATTAAAGTAAATAATATTAAATAAAGTAAACAATATAAACAGTAATTTACTGGTTTAAAAGAAAAGAAACCAAAGGATAACACTGTCATTTTACATATAAATACATTTTGTTAGTTTAGAGCAGTGGCCAACAAAGCCGTTGGACATCTGATTGAACACGTCTCATTCAGATGATCAGTCCACTTGATTAGTTGGATCAGATGTTAATAAAGGTGTTAAATTTGGGCTAAATGTACCTTCTGCAGGAAGGTAGATCTTCAAGAGCAGGGATGTGACCACTGGTTGACCACTTATTTCATAAAAGTGCCATTTTTATGGACATTATTAGACAGACAATGATTTGTCTAAACAATGTTGCATACATGCATATATGAAGACTACACTACACCACTTCATTTAGGTCCTTCATTTAGATATCATTTAGGTTTTGGTATAAATGTGTTTTGCCAAATTAATGTGAAATATATGTTGCCAAATGAAGCACCTTGGCATAACGTTAAATTAAGCATACCCTATGCAAATTTACAATATTAGGGAATTAAATCAAAATTTAAGTTGCTATGGAACAAGACTCTGCCAAAAGCCATTCATGTAATTACTGTAGTCATCTAGTCACTGTCACTCACCATTTTATCAAAGTCTGCCACAAATGCTGGTGCTGTGGCATCCCCCTTTGGAAGTAAAAGAAGAGAACACGAAAGGAAGAGAGTTAAACATAAGTTTGAACATGGTTTAAAATAAAATTTGAGACATCCTAAACATACAGCATTAGCATTAACGTCAAGTTGACGGTTAGTTGACATGCTGAGATGTCTTCATTTTTAGTTTCTAGAAAGAAACATTTTCAGGGGGTCATTCAGGAAAAGGCATTAGTAGGAATCATTACAGCAGAAATATTATATGAGTCTTTATGCTAAGAGGATTAATAGAAGACTAACTTAAGTTTAAAGATGTCCAGGAGGGAGTCAGTTCTAAATACGCAGACTGCCTTCACTGTTTTTCTTAATATTGTGAATTACCAAATTTAATAGAAAGCAGTTTTGAATACATACATTTTGCATCTGTGACAGTACTTTACACAGTTAAGCAAAATTCGCATTTGTGGATTATAGCTGCACTTTGCAATTTTTGCCCTGATAGCAATCCAGATACATTTTAACATCAGTCAGTATGAAGTTCTAACTTATGAAGTTCTACATAATCAGTACATCCAATAGCCTAGTTACCTGAGCAAATCCATTAAAAGCTTTGTTGGTCACCTAAATCAAATCAAAAAAATGGTTAGCATGTGGACCCTCAATACCATTATACTGTATGAGTGAAAAGGGATTGGGAACGCTATTTGAAATTGTCAGCAGAACTAACAAACATTCAAAGCAAGCACAGGGCAGAGAGGAACACAGGAGTAGGGTCTGTTGACTGTGCAGGATTCCAGGATCCGAGGGGGTTTGTAGCAGGAAAGTAATGCTTCATCTGTGGGCAGGAAAAGAGGGGGATCTCTTACTGTGGTCTACTCTATGCTACGCTACACAAGGGGAAGAATTCAGGTACCTCATCCTTCTCTGTATCTATTTCTTGGTACAACTTTCCATATCTCCGATTTGCAACCTCATCTTCAGACAGGTCAGAGTTCTCTGGCTCTTTAAGAACGGTTGGGATTTCTGCGGCTGTAGTCTTTGGACGGGGGATGTCTTGTGGACCAGGAAAAGAAGCAAACTGGTCTTGAGTCTGGCCACTTTCACCAGGCCAGCCTGCAATGAAATCTCCTTGGCCATCAGAGGAGAAGAAGCCACTGCTGCCACTCACCTCCTGCCAAGAACCCTTACTGGAGCTTTCTGGATCAGCATCTGGGGGAGGGAAAACTGCCCACTGGGCAAGCCCATTAGTTTGTCCCCTGGAGTCTGCCCCTTCCCCAACTGCGGACTCCCAGTCCCCTGCCCATTCCTGGTTGCTTTCACTGGCAAAAGGATCCTGAATTGTCTGACTGGAAAAGGGGTCTTGGTTTGTGTCACTGGCAAAAGGATCTTGTGCAGTTTCACTTGCAAAAGGGTCATGGTTAGGGTCACTAGCAAAAAGGTCTTGTGTGGCCTCATTTTCAAAAGGACCTTGGTTAGTCTCACTGGCAAAAGGGTCTTGCAAGGCCTCAGTTGCAAAAAGATCTTGTACAGCCTCACTTTCAAAAGGACCTTGGTTAGTCTCACTGGCAAAAGGGTCTTGTGAGGCCTCAGTTGCAAAAAGATCTTGTGGAGCCTCACTTTCAAAAGGACCTTGGTTAGTCTCACTGGCAAAAGGGTCTTGTGTGCCCTCGCTTGCAAAAAGGTCTTCAGTGGCCTCACTTGCAAAAGGGTCTTGTGTGGCCTCACTTGCAAAAGGATCTTGTGTGGCCTCACTTGCAAAAGGGTCTTGGTTTTTGTCATTGACAAAGAGATCTTGGTTATTCTCACTGGCAAAAGTGTCTTGTGTACTCTCGCTGGCAAATGGGTCTGTGGAGACCTCATTGGCAAAAGGATCTCCTGACCACCCTCCTGCATCTCCTGCTTGGGATGCAAACAGATCTGAAGCAAAACCAGCTGTCGGTCCGTCAGGGCTTGAACACTGAGGGCCAAAAAGATCATCCTCTGAGGTAAGAAATGGTACACTGACATCTTTCTTTGAAACATCTGTCTCTGATTGCCCAAATGGATCTTTTTCTGAGTTGACAAAAGGGTCATTCTCAGTGCCAAATGGATCTTCCGCTGATGTGGCAAAGGGATCATTCCCAAATGGGTCATTCTCTGAGGTGCTGAATGGGTCTGAACTCAGAGTGGATTCTGAAATATTTATAAATGTACTGTCTACATTCTCCTTCTGCTCTGAAGGAGCGACTGTGCTGGGGACTGAACTCTGCTGCCCAAGTCCCATACCTTCATTTGGTTTTACGGGCTCTGACATTGCTGACTGGTCCCAAGTAACTGTAAATGTATTATCACAGTAGTCTACACCTGTTGTGCTCTGTTCTGGAAAGGGTGAAGAAGCATCAGCCGTATCCCAGTCTGCAAAACCTTCTTGGGTCACACTGCTGTTAGTGGCACCCTGATTCAATGTTGCATTTGGCCCCTCCTTAACTGCAGACTCAAGCTCATCATCAGCACTAATCCAGCCACCATTTTGACCTGGAGCATCTCCCCATTCCTCAGCAGTCTCATACTCAGATCCTGACCCATCTACATCTGCCTGACCTGATAAATACCACGTGGAGCTGTCTCCCGCCTCCTGTGCAGGGTATAGTCCCTGTCCACTATCTTCTGTGGCCCCTGGCACCTCCTGCCCAAACTCATCTGTGAATATGATCCCTGGCGTGGGCTGTTTAGGTGTGTTCTCTGTTAACTCTGTAGTTGCTTCTCCTGTGCCCCACCCTGCCTGGTCCCCTGCCCACTCAGACCCCTCTGTGGCCCAGCCTGCCTCTGTGCCCTTTTGACCCAGCTGCTGCTCGGCCTGGCCAACATCCACAGGACAGGGATCACAGTCTGGGTTTGGCTCTGGGTTGTGTTCCGTATCCCAGCTTCTAACCTCGTCTGTGGTTTCTTCTCCTTGGGGCACGGTCTGAGCAGGCCAGCCTTCTGCAGGAGGCCAGCCCTGCCCATCAGTTGCAGGCTGAACACCTCCTGAGTCTTCAGCACTGGCTCCAAAGTCAGCTGTCCAGCTGGCAGTGAAGCCAGCATCAGGAGCCTGGTCAGGGAAGGCAGGAAGCGAGGAATTATTGTCTGAAACACCTTCCTCCACGGCCATCGTACGAACAGACCTAGAGTCTGTCTGGAGACCGATGGAAAAGGTAAGGAAAAGACACAGGTTTACAGTATCACAAATTATACAGTACTGAAACGCATGTCAAGAATAACAATGAACAATTACAGTGAATTCTAGAATGTATGACTCTTATTTGAAAATGCTAAGAAGTTTTGTCACAGCTTGAAGTGCAAATAACAACAAAACTGTTAAATCTAAAAAACTGAGCACTTGCTCACTGCTCCGTGATTCATGCACACATGAGCTGTAATTCAGTTGTTACTTACAGGCTGGGCCTCAGTATTTGCCTAGAAAACAGGGAGGTTTCTGTCAAACTTTTAATAAATCAAGTGCACCAGAGGCACAACACAGACTGTTTGAACATGACAAGTGTATCCTAATAGATGCTCTCATGCATTGGAACTGCTTCAAGTAAGCAAAAGTAAGGCATAAGAGCAAAACATTTTGACAGGTTCTTATAAAGACCAATTCCAATAAACAAATCACTCTCTCACCGTCCAAAGATCCCAAGGTAGTGCCTGTGCAAGAGGAAAATTCAAAAATACAATTGTATCAGACTGACATAATTTCATAATAAATGTTTCTGAATCATTAATTAATCAATCAGAAAAAAATCTTGCTTAAAGCCTAAGAGCATGGAATGATTCAACATGAGAATTCATTATCAAGGCCTCATCCATTGATGCCATTGGTTAGTGTAAGAGGTCAGGTAGATAAGGACCTGAGCTGCAGGTGATTGGGTCTGACCAATTGGTGTATCACTGTCCGGTTTGAATGGATCAAAGTCCAAGTCCAGGAGAGATTCTGTAGGTTTCTCATTTGGCTGCACAAAAAACAAATAAGATGGTGAATGGCAAACCTGCATGATAATTTCATAGCTTTTTTTCTATAGTAAAGAGGCTATTTCAAACGCGCAGTCACCTGTGGCGAAGTGACGCTGATCTCAGGAAAACCTCCATCGAACAGGTCAATGATTTGCTCTTGTGCCACCTCCCTGGTTGGAGTGACTTTGGGCGGAGGAGGCTTTGGAGGTCCCATCTTGAGCTGATGACATGTCATAGGCATTTAATGCACTATCAACCAACTTTAAGGTCATGTATCATTACTGCACTGCCCCACACATGTCAATTTCACAGTAAAGCAGCTGAATCTCTAAGCTTCCACCTGTTACTGCTACATCTACCAATGCTATCTAGAAAGAAACAAAACGGCTACGTTTTAAGTTCTGCAGATTACTGGTCCACTTACATCTTCAGTCTGTCCCATGCAGAAGAGAAATGAAACAAACATGATTAGTGAAGTCTTCTGCCTGTAGTCACATAAACTAAAAACTAAGACTAAAACTCTTTTGGTGGCATATTTAAAGGAGTTTTAAAAACTGTTGCCAAAATTGCTAAATGTATCGCTGACAATACATTTGGTTTGATGGGGTTAAACAGTTTTAATTTAGAATATGTTATTTTGGCCAATTACTTATGCATAAAAATGGTTGTGAATCCCAGATGACCCAACCAAAATAAATATAAATACCTTAAAATGAACAATCTGCACATTCACTTCTTAATTCTTTTATTTTAAATAAAATTTCCTAAACAAGAGTACTCAACAAACACCACCACATCCACATGGATGACCTTAAGTGCAGTCTATACTGCACTATACTTACAGGTGCATTATAGGTACATAGAGTTTTTTGCTGATGTGAGTATTAAACAAGATTTTCAACCTCATCTTTGGTGCTATTTGGTCACATTTCATTGTGAACTAAGGCAAATTAGAGGGGCTCCATAACCCACCTGTGAGGGGGATTTGGGTCGAGGAGGACCAGGTGAGGTAGGCCTCAGTGTGTGGTTTGGACTCATAACAGGGCTGCTCTCTGGACTCTCATCCTCGGGAGGCGTTGGAGTTCTGGCCAGGCGCAGGGGTCCTGAGTCACTGTGAATGAAAACATAATCTGCTATTTACTACAGCAATGACTAGAGGTGTAAAATGCATCAGTGCACCATGATGTATTACTCTGAAGGTAATAATTCAACTGTATGAATGTTTCATTTATTACAGTAAAGTTCTATGGGATGTAAATTTTTGTTTAGTGTCCTGCATACATCAAGCACAGTTCCTCATATCATGTCATTTAAAAGACAACATTATTGTTTTTTAGATCTAAAACTTAGAGGCGGGAAAAAATAATAGTAAATAATAACATTATGTTTCACCTCCTCCTCCCACCACCCCTACTTATCTTCAAGCAAAATGCTAAACTAGCCCAAAGGCCCTTCTTAATGCTTTGTTTATGTCAGAAATACATAATGGTACAAGAAGGAAAAATGTTATTGTTCACAATTGCTGTTGACTGCTGACAAACAGATCATTAAGCATGAGATGAACATACTTAGTGATCATTATGGCATTCAAAGACTACTCAGAGACACAATGACTATTTGTGAGACACTTTCTGTGCTAAATATACAGCTGAGACAAAAATGAGCCTCTGCTACAGAACTATGGGCAAGTACTTTACACTAAAGATTGTCTGCCCTCTAATGTCTATAATATGCCGCCTACCTTGACTTTCTGCTATAAAGAAGGACAAAAACCAAAGCATGTAAAAAGTTCCAGGAGGACCACACATTTTAAAACATATTAGTTCCAGTACAACATTTGTTTTCTGATCCACAAATTGGACATGATTCTGGAAAGAAATATGCTGTTGCAAAATATGTTTTATCTTTTAGTGAGAGCAAATACTCTAATGCAATTAATGTCACAGGACTATGCAGATTTGGAGAATAAAGATTCTATTCAGAAATGTATAGAGTTTCAAGGCTTTATTTAGGAATGTAAAAGCTCACCTGGGTGCTCCCTGGATGGTGAACATCTTGTCGGAGTGTTGCTCTGCTAGTTTGTTCATCACCTCATAAAGCTTGTGACAGAGCTGTTGAAACAAATGGGGAAGTCAGTTGTAAGGGAATTCAGGGAAAATCGAAAAAAAACCGAACAAATCTGATTTGTAACCTGCCCTTTGTTTTCCATAAAGGCTGGAATTAAGAGATTCAATCAGAAATTAAGCAACTTTGAATAATTCTACATGAGAGGGAAGAGCAAATGGCTTATGTAACACATCAGTTGTCCAGCAGAAGGCAGCACAGAGGATGTTTGTCACTCTTGACAAAGTCAAAATGGAGGAGCAGAAAAAATGACTCAGTGCACCCTGATCTACATTAACAACAGGGTATTGTTCCACATTCAAAGCAAGACTTAAAAGAGACAAACACACATACACACACGTACACACACATGCGCGCTGTAAAAACCTTTATCTACACTGTCATTATGTCTTCATGCAGAAGAGCAGTAACTGGTGTGACAGATATATACACACACAGAAAGAGAGAGAGAGAGAAAGTGAGAGAGAGAGAGAGAGAGAGAGAGAGATTGTGACAGAGTAAGTGTGAGTGTGTGTGAGTGTTAATGTAGTGTGCTGAGTTTCACTCAGGCTCCCTGCTGGCTGTGGCAGTCTTTAGCCATGCGCTGATGCCCACGGCATGGACGCCCACTGTGCTACTGCTAAAATAAGCACAATACATCATGCACACTCTTCAGAAGTTACATCATGACCTCCGCTGCTAACACAGAGCCTTCTTAATTGACGGGTGAACTGACCAATGAATGTTTTCCAAACCAAAGGACCTAAATATGAAGCTCAAATGCAGGCCAGATTACACACAAGAGCCCTGTTTACAATTGGTTTTAAAATGTGTCTTGGACAATCAGTTTGCAAGTGAACAAGTGAGACCATTTCAGATTTCAGATTTCATAACTGGTTATGTCACACCTGCTAAATAGGTTTAAATCTGACTCCAACAATGCAAAAACCACTGCTCGCAGCAGCCAAATTCTCCCTTCATTATTTTAAACAGCCAGCCGTACAGCTGGAGACACCAACTCATCTCCTTCCACAGGGAAAAAAGATGGACACTCATGCAACACTTCACCCAACTTATCCATCCAGTCCCTTCCAGACTTATTATTGTTATTGCTGTCTTTGGCTTTAGGGTAGCTAGTAAATGTGTCTACTCCCAAAACACATCAGTAGAGATTACAATGATCCACATACTTTCACTGCTCAGAGACACCCTCTCTTTCACTCTTTCATTTTCTGCAACTGCTTAATCCTCACTATTCTCGCCAGTACCCAGTGTCCGTCCAATGGGTGCGAAGCAGGGACTCATCCTGGGTGGGGCGCCAGCCCATCGCAGGCCGCACACACACACCATTCACTCATACCTACGGTCAATTTAGAATCCCCAAATCACCTGACACGCATGTCTTTGGACTGTGGTAGTAATCAAAGATTTTTCCTCCTTTTTGGCATAAATAGGCTTAAACAAAATACGGACAAAACCTGGGGTTTATACTGTGCTGGTCATGTTAACTAGGAGGTTTTGCCTGGCTTCATTTGCAAGAAAGTTCTTAGTAGATAATCTGCTAAACAGGCCACTTCCACCACTGCAAACTGTCTGTGGACCACTAAACAAAAGTCCTAGAGATATTCAGGGTCTTCCCAGTGTATTAAGGATAGACATACTGTGGCTGATCTCACTAAGCTTGGTTCACTAACAGATCATTACATACATGTGCCTTCCAACTCCATTCAAATTTCTAAAGGCCTTTTTTTAAATAATGCACCCAAATGTTAATGTTCACTAGGCAACATAAATCGTCTATGTGCTGTTGTGAAGCGTGTCAATTACTTTTTTATGGAGATTTCGGCAGATGTGCAGCATTGTTAGAGAGCTAAATAGGCCATAAATATCTCCCCTGGGTCCATTGATGCCTGTACTGCAATTTAGAGAACTCACACATGCCGAAATGCCGGCCTTTCATTGCTAATTGTCAGTTGCAGGAGCCAGCTGAGAGGAAGATGAGAGTGAGTGGGCAAAAACAGTCTCTGTCTCCATGGAGAAAAGAGCAAGCCTGTTTTCTCACTGCATGAAAGAACCCGTCAAACTGCTTGTCTGATATGTTCATGAAGAAGTTCACATATTCACAGAGTAGAATATTAGGTATGATAATATGAAAATGCCAAGGATTCAAAGAACAGGTTGGCCAAAAATGCCAATAAATGCTAAAAAAAAAAAAATCAATGGATAGCAAAGCATAAAACTAACAAGTCATGGTAATGTTTGTATCTAGTAAAATGAATTAATAGCCATGTTGGCTTTCTCAGTCAAAATATGCCTTTAACGTCTGTCACTTGTCCTTACAGTAATATAAAATCAACAGTGTTAGACATGGGAGTTATCAGTGTAGGTCATTAAGCAGCAAGCCTCCCCCTAACATGATGTCTTGCCTGCATCAGGTGCATTGTGTTGCCTAGCATCCAAAAAATCAAACCCATGGCACACACCACTGACAGCATTTTGGGATCCAAACATGGCGACTTCCAGCACTGCTCACTTTCTCTGCGTTCCACAGCTCAGTGACAACCAGCAATTTACAATTAGCGTACCCAAATTGAGATCACATGACACCATTGTAGATGACATGGTTTAAAATCTAGACAGAGAAAGATATTCACGGCCTATTGCAGCAGATTAAAGCCCAAATTGGACGCGTTCTGCTTACATGTCATGTACAAAACTGCCACATGAAGCTAAAAGTGCAGTTTATGTGATGGTGGTAGGGCCTCTCCCCCTAACACATAAGCATTTTAGGGATTGCCATGCAAAACATTCATTCATTCACTCATTTTCTGTAACCGCTTATTCCTTACTAGGCTCATGCGGAACCGGAGCCTATCCAGGGGTCTATGGGCTTGAGGTAGGGACTTACCCTGGGCGTCAACAAGAACTGCATAAAATAGTGAGTGGAGATATTACGCATGTGGCTGATGACATATACTGTTCAATTCACTAAAGTTTGAGCAATTGGTGCTGGCTGTTTCGTGTTGACACTCCTCCACCTATTAAAATCAGTCGTTAATTTGTGTCAGGGCCTCAGAACAGTTTTGGCTTAGAGACTGGTTTAAACTAGGGTTGCACCGATACCGATGCCAGTATCGTGAACTGCCGATACCATGCACCGATACCACTGAACAATATCCTATTTCACTACATCAACTGAACACTCTGGGTGGATGTGATTTGATGTCCTGCCTGACTTCAATGTCTAGGGGGAGACAACGAGCTGGAATTGTCAGATATTCTATTAACGTGCTGTTAAGATTTTTTTCAGTAGGATGAGTAAGAAATATCAGCGATTTGGAAATATTTTAAGATACAAGACGACAACAGGAGTCAAGCGTACTGTAAGATCTGTACTGCTACGGTGTCTAGGGGCGGAAAGGAAAGTACATTGTTGAATACTAGCAATTTGATTAAACATCTGAAGACGCAGCACAGTGCTAAGTACAAAGAGTTGCTAATGCTAGTGCAGGACCACGGCAACCAAACTTAACGCACGTTTCTGTGTACATGAAAGCAGGGGACTGTTTTGATATTTTCTTTGAGGGTGTTTTCACATATAGTCCTCTTTAAAGGAACCAAACTCAGTCCACTAGAAGTGGTCCAAAAAGTGGACCGACAGAAAGAGGGCTCTTTGTATGTTCACAGTGAGTTCATTTGAAGGGGACTCGGTTCTTTTTCAGTGCACACTGTGAGTTCGTTTGAAGGGGACTCGGTCCTTAGTTCATTTGAAGGGGACTCGGTTCTTTTTATGTTCACACTGTGAGTTCATTTGAAGGGGACTCAATTCTTTTTATGTTCACACTGTGAGTTCATTTGAAGGGGACTCGGTTCTTTTTATGTTTACACTGTGAGTTCATTTGAAGGGGACTCAGTTCTTAGTTCATTTGAAGGGGACTCGCTTCTTTTTCTGTGCGCACTGTGAGTTCATTTGAACGGGACTCGCTTCTGTTTCTGCTCCGGAGCTGTACCGTACCACGTCATCTAACTACGGCAAGCCTAGAGGGCATAAACAGTGGAAGCGAATCCGGAGTGCTTTGTGTTCATAATGCGCGAGTTTAACTGAACCGTGCTGCGTTCATTTTTGCCTTGGAATAGCCTTCTGTTAATACTTTTTGTATTTAACCTCATTATACCCTTAACAAAAAGTAGTTTATTCAAGTGTACTACGAGTATACTTATTTTACACCAAAACTGAGGCAGTATACTTGAAATGTACTTTTTATGTACTATATTTTATATACTTTAGAATAGTATAGTGAAATCTACTTGACTTATACTGATAAGTATAAAGAAAGTATATATAGTTTTGTAAACTTAAAAATGTTCCAATTTAGTCAGAAGTATTAAATTAGTATACTTTCAAGTACACTACAAGTACATGGTCCGTATACTTGCTATACTTATACTCAAGCA
>JBBIGA010000011.1:16594581-16616129 GCA_037576975.1 Alestes dentex
ACTTGCACTTGCCGGACACCATTCTACGAAATATCGGTATCGGTACTCGGTATCAGCAAATACACAAATAAATACTCGTACTCGTATCGGTTTGTAAAAAAGTGATATCGGTGCATCCCTAGTTTAAACAGCAGCGGGAGACAAAGCGGTGAGATGGAGGTAAAAGCCTAGAACACGCGCTGGGGGCATGTTTACCATCACTGTAGCCCATGTGATCATTTTACAAACTCCATTTTCCTAGCCAGAGTAGAATTACACCTGGATGGTGGGAAGGAGTTTCTACTATCACTATCTCTTCGTCACTGAACTTTTCTCAAACTTGTTGAGGACGACACAAGAGACTCACAAGCGCAGTTAATGGTTGAGGCAGTTTGACTGATATGCCGCAGTCTTAGTAAATATGAACATTATATTCAGAGCGCATATGATAAAGCATCATAGCACATCTTGCATTGCACCTACGCTACTACTGAACTCTACTACTAATCCTAGCTAAGCTAATCACATTGACTTTCACCTTATATTGGCTTGTAAACAGCAAGATGGGGAGAGTTAAGTTAGCCAAATTCACTAAATTATGTTTAAAGAGGAACTAATTTGGCTTTGCTATTGATCATTGCAATGCTTCTTATATGGCATAGCTGTACCTTGTACTATACACTTCTTATCTAGTGTGCAGGATCCTAAAGACTAAATTCTAGTCCCTAGTTTCTATTAGCTAGACTCTAGTTCCTGACCTAATCTTACTTTGAACAGACAAGTAAGAAAACCTTCATGTATTAATTTTTTAAAACAATGCTGTCACAAGAAAACCAGTTTCAGTTTAATTTTTTTACCCCAGTTGCTCTTTGCATTGTGTACACACTTCAAGATGAATGGTCCAGTAGAAATTTGGAAAAGAAAACTATTGAAGTAAGACTAACAGATGTCATGTAAAGAACCTATCATGCTAACAATTCAGAGCTACAAGGTTTTCTTACAACAGTGGCAGAAAGTGCCGGAGAGACTTACAAAGGAGATTTCCCTGTGGAATTTGGCCTCCAAGCTGCTGACACTCTTGAAGGTTGTCACATAAAACCCCACTCGACTGCAAAGACAAGAGGAGAAACGTAATAGAACACATAAAGGATCTGTGTTTCTTATCAGAAAGGTCCCTTATGTCTGAGAGACTATTGCCATTATTGTAGACAGTGACCAATTACATAAATCAATAAAAATAATAAAATAAATAAATAAAAAGCAATTTCCTCTGTTTTCTAATTCTGATTCTGAAATAATATAAAAATTGGACTTTTCTTGAGTTGATCTTGTCTTTAGTGAGACTACATGAATACACACCACATAAGTACACAGTGTAACAAATTGAAGACCGCTGATCTACTATAAAAAAAGAAATATTTATTAATCATAAATAAACCCCCACCACCCCACCTCCAAACTGGTTAACAAATATCTTGTTGATCACAGACCTTCATGTTCAACAAACATTTGGTGACCACCCGCCTGATTCAACAAAAATTGCCCCAGAATGACCAGAAATGAATCTGTTAGGGTGGCATGAAACCATTTCTGGCTGAGATGTTTTCAAACTATTCATAGTAAAGTCACAACTTACTTTCATAATAAAATTACAACAAACTACTGCGGGGGTTTTAAAAATGTTACACGCAAATGCCCATAAAGAATATAAATCCCCAAATGTCTTTTATTTTAGGTCTTAGAAACAAATGAGAAAAACACAAGATCTTTGAACCCTGGACACCTTGCAGAATAGTGTCCGGCCACAAGGCAGGGGTCCGGACAGCGGGCAAGGGAAAGAGCAGCAAACGGCGAGTGTGTAAAGAACAAACACCAGTTTTAGACTGTTTTACTCCACTTTGATTTGCTGAAATCAGATTTTATTAATGTGCTAACTGTTAATGGAATAACAGGCCTTCAGTTTAAGGCATTAAATATCGACTGTAAGGGTAACAGGAGATAAAGCTGATGCCCCAAAACTCCCCTCAGCTTCCCTGCATGGCCCACACTCCTGCTCCCCTCGTTATCTCCAAGTCTAAGCAGGGCTGAGCGGTGCTAGAGGCACCGTAAGGCCACACATGATTGGACGGATTATGTAAGCCGGCTGCTGCTCTTTTAGTGAGCAGCCAGACGTGATCAGCTCTGCAATGTGCTCTGCGTTTGATTGACACAAATGCTGCAATTACCAAAGCCCATCATCGCATTACACATGGTTCCTACTGCACATAAAGATTACAGGCAAACACATTTTTCCCACGTTAGTGGGAATCACTATATTAGTACATGACTATGATAGTTCATATACAGAGCCCAGTCTACTAACCAACTAACCAAGTTTTGTCTGAAAAACCTGTATCACTTGTAAATATCTGCAACAGTGCTTTCTTGGGAATAACACCATAACCCACAGTTTTTATCCACTTGTTTTGAAGTCAACACACATAAGCACTCAAACCACCACTGAGGCAAAAGAACTGAAGTATATTATCGCTTTCGTTAATTAGTGGTGTTCTGTTTTGGTTCATTTGTGTATTAAGTATATGACTAAATGACAATAAAACTACTTGGCATGACTTCACTTGACCTGAAGTTTTGCTTGTGTAGCTTATAATGAACTGCCATGTTTTAAACTGTATAAAGTTTTTTAGCGACCAAAGATCAGAATAATTTTATGAAGGGAATTTCTCACTAAAGATAGAAAGGTAAAAAAGGCACATGGCATGTGAGAAAAGAAAGATCATTTACACTATATAATTATTTTGTATCAGTATCATTATTTAAATGTTTGTGATATTCAGTAGTATCAGCTATCAGCCCAAGGCTAGTTGCTTCCATGCACTGCTATACTGAGTAATAATTTTGCATATACGAGCATCAGTGCCGTATCACACAGCTGAAATGTTCAGTGTGTCTGCAGTTACTAGTTGCTTCTTTTACAATCAGCAATAAGCAAAATGTCATTATATAAGCATAAATTCGTTGTTTCATACTCATCTGTTGATCAGTCTCGTCATTTTGCCCTTTCCAGTACAGCGACATGAAAATGAGCCAAATGAGACCCATGACAAAATATACAGTTTTATTGTGTGCTGAGTATTCTGACCAACCGGTGAGCTCCTGTGTGGGTTCTTTTAAATATATTCAGATAATCTAAGAAATAAAGCACGATACACAGCTTGAAAACTAGTTTATATTTTTGAAGAAGTACCCAAACAGTCCTTCTCAAAATCCTCACACATTTATACACAAAGCGTATTTTAGTCATCCATCTGGAGAACAGATAGTCTTCAATTAGTCTTTTTAGGAACCTTAATGCTTGAGTGATCTGTAAAGTCCATGGACATCACTCTCCCAGCCTAGCGGGTAAAACACTTGCCTGTCCCTGTAACTAATGATTGTAAGTCGCTCTGGATAAGAGCGTCAGCCAAACGCCTCCTTTACCTTTCTAAACTGTATTTATATAATAATCGGTGATCTTGGTGTTTGAGTAGTTAAAGAGTGCCAGTGCTGAATGGACAACAGAGGTAAAACCTGTAATTGTGATTCCATTGTGATGAGCAGACCTACTGTTTGTGCTGTCAAGTTTTATCTGCTTAAAAGCTGGTTAATTAGAAAAGAAAGGGAGAAATAGGAGTTGACATTCCTGCCTGAAGCTGTTATATGACAGAGCTAAGTGAGGCAGTGTCAATTTTGCACTGAGCATTTGTCTAATTGTCAGACCACTGAAACATGTTTTCTGAGGCATCTTTGCTGTTAGCTTCAATACCTGCATGGCAAACGATGACGATATACATACATACATACATATATATATATATATATATATAGTAGACATTGTATATATTTTTACATGATTAGAGAACACTAGCTGCGGTCAAAATGATAAGCAGACTAAAAGAAATGGTACAAAACAGCTTACATGAACTTACAGCTAACATGATTTTACACAGAAAGTTACTTTTTTTCTTCTTCTTTAATGTTACTTTTTTGGAGGTTTTGCTCCAATAACAACAATATATTAACAATAACCACTCTGCCTACTCTGTTGATACAAATGTATTTAAGAAAGCCTCCAAAGACTAAACAGCGAAACAGATACCAGCATATTCAATTTGTTCAGATCAGTCTTACTAACAAATGTAAATCATTTCCAAAATTACATAAAATAATGCAGGTCTATCTCATCAAGCAACATCAAGATTTCAACGATGTCTTTATAATGTATTGTAACGCATATTATACACGCAATACTATATTTTTCCATATTGTGGAGGCCTAATGCAGTTTCTGACCGTGCTAATTACCACACAAGAACCAATATAGCTATCTGCCATGATTAAGAAAGACTGATACTGCTACAAAATACAGACATGCCTGCAAGGACACATACTAACAACCATCTCCTGCCACAGTGAACTGCCATTAACAACCTGCTCCAGCTTACATCAGCATATCTCAGTATCCTACCTTTCCTCTGTGACTGTGATGGTGCCATGAGTGCACAGCTGCCATGTCACATATCCAACTGCTGCAACGAGCTCTAGGGAGTTGTTCTCACTGTACTGTAGAACTGTAGAACAACTGACCAAATGAATTCAATAGTATTGACAGAAGCAGCGTGCTGTCAGAGTACCAGACTGTTAAATCATCATGTCCTTTCATACCCAGTGTAGGAATCCCCCTGAGGGCAATGCACTGAAGCCTCTGTTACAAATAACACAGCTAATTATTGATTGAACCTTTTGTAATATAATATTTCACCATGTAAAAAGGAATAAATGCTAACACTGGATCCTCCTGTCTGAATGCAAACGAATGACTGCTTTTCTCCCTTTTTGTGATCATCCAGTCTTTCACATCCAACACACAAGCTTTATCTCTGCAGCATGTTGAGCAGATAACGCTTGGCAGAGTCCCTTCTAGCTTTTGTTTTATGGAACGATGGGAGAGATAAATGATTCATGAGCAGAATGCAATTATTCCCTAAGTTACTATGCTGATATTTGACGTCATTTTATGACATGTAATTCTCAATGTCAGGCTCCTTATCAGTAAGACTAATACCTGATGGAGCTTCTTATACAAGTCAATTATAATTTCACAATTACAGCTTTCATTAGACCTAAGGCTGGCACTGCAGAACTTGCAATGGGGCTGGTGTGGGCATGGCTTGTTTTGTAAGGAGCAGATTTTTAGAGCAGTGAAGCTGGCAACATAAATATTTTTGCACTTAAAGTACCTGAGAACATATTTACATTTTAGCAATTTTGGTGCTTTTTCTGACAACTTATAACAACATGTATATTGTATATTGTATACTGTATATTGTAAATATTTCCTGATGTATCGTCCACTCTTACTTAGTCCAACAGTGTTTGAAGATGTAGGCAGGACTTAAACAAGGTAAAATCTTTTAAATGTGAAACTGAAGATGCTGAAACTCTCAAACACAAAATGCAACAGAATGAGATCTTCTTTATTTACATTACTCAAAACTAGTCCATTTAAAAAGTCGTTAAAAGTTGAACCTTTATGTCTTGTATACCGTCTGCAAATCAATTTTCTTTTTGGGAGATAAAAAAGATGACATCTTAATAACTGCCATGCAAAGCCATTCATCCTCAGTGAGTATTCACCTTTTTAATGATTCACTCTCTGCACAGATAACTCACCTGTCCCACAGAGTGGGCAACTCATCCTGCAGACCCACATTCAGATCATCAAAAACCCTCTGGGCCTTTTTTAGGTCCTCCTCCGCCTGAGTGAAAACAAATAGGTTATCAGGTTTCACCACTTAGATGATGTATAGTGGTGTATAAGAAGTGTATAAAGAGTGTTCTTCCGTACCTTCGCAATCTTCTTCTCGCTCCTCACAGTGGAAGTCTGCAGGGTCTCGAGATGGTGCCTTGCACTGTCATAGTCAATTAATTTTCTGCTTCGCTTCGCTACACGCACCTAGAAGGAACACCATCAGATCTTTGCCAAACAATTCAAGCTGGCCTGTGCTGAGGGGTGGACATTAGCTATATAGTTCCCGCTTGACCACACAGCTAATACGAAGAACCTACTACAAACACAACTATAAAACATTTCAGTGATTAGAGAATGCTACCTTGATGTCAGGGAACTGGACCAAATATGTGTCCAGTGCAATGAGCGTGGAGTCCACCAGCTTCTCGTGGAAATCTTCCCATAATTCATCACAGTTCTAGAGGACAATAAAGAGTTCTGCTGCTGAGTGAACAGTGGCAAAAGAAATGAGCATAGATAACACTGATCCGATACCCAGTAACAGTATCAGGCCGATACCATCAGAAAATATTAGATAAGATGCCACAGAGGCAAAAATGAACAATTCTGTCACAAAGTTCTTGGCTGAAATATCACAGAATTCCTTGTAGCATAACATAATGTATATAACAAACTGGGCCCTGGACGAGGAAAAACACACAACATACTCCCATATGAATCCAGGTAAGAGTAACGTTCTCTTATTTCAAAATGCCCACAGTATTTCACAGCATTGGTTTTGTTCAAATGAATGTGTTTCATGTCCTCTTGTGTGGTGCTTTAAAATATCAAAAGACATAATTACAGTCCTGCATACATGCTAAATCATTTCATTATGTGCAATATCTTTTAATTATTATGTGCAACAGTCTTACCATGTGAAATACCACTACTTATGTCAGTATTACTTATATACTATTGATCTCTGTTACGTACAATAACATGCTCCTAACCACCAGCTGCGTTACTAGTAATGTACTTAACTGTAAGTTAATTACCTATAGTATTACTACCCCAGCATTTGTGTATATGGCATACTGTATTTCATATAGGTTTTTATTTGATTTATTTAGACTTTTATATTGTTCTTGTCTCTGTGTCTCTGTGTGTCCGTGCAGTCGTAACTTCCTCCAGGATCAACAAAGTTTGCTGATACTGATTCTGACAAAAACAAGTGTTTTTGTACAGGTTATGTTGTTGGGTTATGTATGTCTTCCTGTATGGCTGTCAAGCTGTGTGTAATCAATCAAACACTTGTCAGCAATGGGAAAACCTTAAATTTTCCAGGACCTATTTGCAGTAATATTTTTTTTTTCCATACATTTCTGACTTTCCATAAACGGAAAACCAAATTTCCAGGTTTTCTAGTATACATGGGTTTAATCAGTAGCACTGGGTGTAGTTTCAGTATCTGCTTATATTCAAGATTTCAGTGCCTGTATCGGTATTACAAAAGAAAGAGTGGTATCACGTAAAGGAACAGGAATGAGAATAGCATTCGATATGTCACCTCTGAGGGTCACAGCAGGTGAGAAACCATACACCTCGATCAAGCCTTATTCCAGAACTCCAGCGCTCCAACTTGTTTTACACAAAGCACTACCAGTTTACATTTAATTACTTTTCTATTTCTATTCCAGGTCTGATGGAAATGAGGCTTTAAATGCAACATCCACTCTGCTCCTCCTCTGAGGCTTGAAAGCAAACATTACAGGCCCAAATAACAAAAATGAGGATCCTTTGGGTAAATGGAAGCAGAATCCTCGCAGGGCAGTGCTTAGTCATATCTGAACACTGGCTCTCAAGAGTACATGTTTCAATAGGTGCTATTAATAGCTGTCTGCTGCCATCCACATCATCTGGGGGTTAGCAGACAGAGGGAGAGTTGGCATAGTTTGATTTTTCCAGAATTTTCACTGAATTTACTTTTTGTGTCAGTTTATTTTAATACCATAATTACAGATTTGTGCATCCATTCAAACCATCATCCAACCCTGCTGTGGGCTGATTATAAGATAGGTAGCACACTGGGGAAAAAAATCCATTGAATTTACTTGATCTACTATCCATTTCCACATTATTACATCTACACTAGGAACGCTCTGATCAGTATCTATACTGTAACTAAGCCTATTAAACAGACTGAACATTGGCAAGAAGTGATGGATCTACATTTGATACAGTTTCTTAGTTGGGGTCGTTATAAAACCATAACAGTGCCCATTTATAAACCGTCTAGAATAGTGTTTCCCAACCATGGTCCAAGCTTTAAGACACCTACTTCAACAGAATATGTGGCTGTTTTTAACAAATAATCTACCTCAGACGTAGTCAATGAGCTAAGACATTTTTGGAGTCCAAATTTTGCTTCTTTAATTTAGTGCTGGAGCTGTGAAATGTTGCTGTCAAATTCTCAACAAATCAAATCGTTTCCCTAGACAAAACTACTCTAGACCAGCTAAAACCACGCCCATCTCTTCATTAAGGTGGTGCAGACATGCTGATGTGGTTTAAGCCTCAGTATGACTTGCTGTGAGATCCAAAAATGAACTGTCTTTTGAGACAACAAAGTCTGTTTTCAAAAACCATCTCAGGAGTAGGAGGTTACATTAGGTAATCACTGTCATAAATATGTAGACATCTGATTCAAGATCAGTCTTCCTTTACTACTGCTTTGTGAATACCAGCCCTGATGTTGCCTGTAGTGGTGATTTTTTTTGTTTTTTTACAGCTTACAGTCATACTGGGTCCTAAACCACATCCACAAGTCTGCACCACCTTAATGACAAGCAGGATGAGTTCAAGTAGGTCGAGAGAAGATTTGGGGATGTATTTTGGGTGCACACTGAGGTCTCCTGTTAGTCAGCAACATTGTGCTCACAGCCTTAGTTCCAAAATAAAAAAGCAAAGTCTTGGCTAATCAACTACTTCTGGACTGAGTGGGAAATTCTGTATCTTTTATTTGCCAACCATTCCTTAAATTAATTGATTAGGTGAGCCTCCAGGACCTGAGGTGGGTGAGCACTGTTCTACAACAATATACATTAAAGATTTTCAAAATTGTATGTGTATCATTATTTCCACTTACAGTTACATTAGCCTCTGCTGTATGTTTATGTACCTCTGAGTTCTATTACTGTTTCAGTTCTCATTATCAACCAGTGCCTGGAAGGTGTAACTGGTGTCCAGAAAGGAAATGTAAGACTAGTACATACCTAATCAACAAAATTTCTTGTGTTTGAGTTTATTTTTGGCAAATATGTTGATGTAATATATTATATTCTTGTGGAGATGCTCCAGTAAACACTGGCATCAAGTATATTCAGCGCATTACTTTTTGCAATGTAAAGCAAGGTTAGATGGGACCACGTTTCACTGTTCTGTGCTTGGGAACAGTGTATTGAAGCTGCAGGCTATAAAACATGCTATTAAAATCCCACTATGTTGCTGGATTGAACCAAGCAGCATGCAGGAGCCCAGTCTGTGCACATCCGTATTGGTAAGGCATGTGTCTTTCTAGAACTGCCGCATATTTTAAGGCTCGATGACTTCACCTTTATTTCAATGAAAGACACAACAGTAAGGCTTTGGCGCAGTTAGAGAGAACAAATCGCTCTGTCCTCTATTGACCTAGAAAACACTGCCAAGCTTGCCAACTCTTCCCTGAACCGCTTAATTTCAGGTTGAAAATTACAACCAGATGTTTTTCCAGAAGAACTGGGATTTTAGGTTACGTTAAGAAAATGTTCGCTGTTTTACTCAGCAGATGTCTCAGTCCTTGTGCACACAGGGAAATTCAATAGTGCCTCACCTTGATCTCTCAGAGACATGTTTAAAATGCATTAGCCTCCCTCCAGTCGTTCACAGGCAGGTTTTTCCTGCACCAGTAAACTGACACCATTATCTGAGATTAGACTAGGTAGCCAAGTGTTTCTGAGGGACAGTCATTTCTCTACATCATTTATTACTGTGCAGCTTTAACAGCTGGCAAATGCACACTCTGCACATACACTGCTGATAAAGTGTTAGCTGTACGGTGTTAACTTTTCTCCCCAGGCCGTTATAATCTATATACGGAAACAAAGCTGTAAGAAAAAGAAGTTTTAAATTCATCATAGCTGTAATGTCTCCACTACGAGCAATTTTATATGACTGTCAATGCAATCTAAGTATTAAGGCGAGTATCACATTCAAGAACTTCCTCCCTACAGGTTTGATTCCACTTGAAAATCTCAAATAAGGCTCAAATCCCCATTCGCATGCTGGTGCTGTCTAAAAACAACTAAAAAAAAAAAAAAGATAAGACCTAACAAATAAAAGAATTCCGTGCAAAAGTGTAAATGTTTGTTGGGAAAAAAAAATCATTGTCAGGCATTCTGTTACCAAGGAAGTTGGATTTTTTGGCACATACTGTAGCCCACAAACTGTAATTAATTTTTAGCGATCATACATTTATTTTGTGTAAACTGCATTTATTTATTATCAGTTTTTCGTTTTGTTTTTCAGCCAAGAATGTTTGTTTCGTTGCATCACTACTACATGCCCCAAGGTCATTCTGACCTATTTTCCAGACTCTACTGGTAGATTCATGGAAACAAGCAAAGTTAAACTCACCTTCCCAATGGACATAACATCATCCTTGCCATGCCAGTCAGGCTCATAGACTTCATGCAGTGATTCTGTCAGATTCATGGAAGCCCGCTGCATTCCTGCAGTGTAAACACAGAGAGGAGTCAGCTAAGCCATCCCACCCTGCACATTCCAGCATATTCATGTGTGTGTGTGTGTGTGTGTGTGTTTTAGAATGAGTCACCTTTCACAGCTGCTATATAAGCCTTCATCTCCCTCTGTAGCCTGGTGCCCTCCGACTGTGGAGACAAACACAAAATGAGCTTCAGAACACAAAGCACCAGCAGATCAATAATTACACACGACCTGTCAAGCAGTGGGCAGAGACTATGCTACATTGTCTCTCGCAGACTGAATTTTCAGGGCATTACATTATCAGCTAGTCAGAAATTAATGTCTGAGGGAATCACATAATTATGCAGTCGGTTGATTTTATCCACCAAATTGACAGGTGTTGTTTAGGTACCATTTGACAGGTGTTGATTAGGTGTACCGAGCGTGCAGTATCTTGGTTGAATTGTGGATGATTGACTTAAGTTTAGCTTTACAGGTCTAAGATACAGACGTGGACTACTTGGGCACTGATGTACTTCACTCTGGATAAGAGCGTCAGCTAAATGCCGTAAATGTAAATGAATGTTAGCATACAAGCTCATGATTAGACACTCCCCGGCGATTGTGGACTGCATGGGAAACTGAAGTCCTTGCCTGCAAGCATGACGACCACAATCGTGTGCAATAGTGAAAGCTTGCTGTCCATGGTGCTGAACTGTTACTGTCTCCTGTAATGTGAAGTGTGAACAATGTGAAATTCTTTCTCTGTGAAGTATGTTGCCAAATATTTCACTTAAATGTCAAAATCATGTACGCATATGCACAATGACAATGAATGATGAATTCTATACGAAAGCTCAACGAAGGTCAGATATCAAGACTGGGTGATACAAGCAGTGCCGTTGTTTCACTATTCCCCATTAGTGTGGTAGTGTCAGTGTTTTCCCAATCAAGAAGCTGTTTATTAGTAAAGTAAAGTAGTAAAGTAATATAACTAATCCAACAGAAGCCAAGTAGAGCAGAATGGAAAGCTGATCCGTTAGCAATCGCCCATTTATTGAAATTTCATCAGCATACTGATGGCGCTGGTATCAGTTTCTATTTGAACCTTTCATTAGCCCCCAAACGGTTTGACTATGTGTGGTAACATTTAACTCATGGGTTGACTGTGTCTGTTCATTTAAGCACATTTTATTGGCTACTGGCGGCTATGTCGAGAGTCAACACTAGCCAGTCAGACTTATTAGGTGTTTCTGTGAAAGTAATTTATTATTAAACGCTTTTGGTGGATCTCTCATTGTTAACTCTTGGAATATTTTTGACCACTAAATTTATGAACGAGGGAGACTGACTATACAGTGAGATCATTCTGAAAGCGCACTAACTGCCAGTGGCATCATGTAGCACAGTGTGGGTTTTTTGGCAGATTTTTGTGTGCATATCAGGCCATGAAATGAAAAAGCCATATAATGTAATGCTGATATTTCAGCATTAATAGACAGAGGCTCTATTTTAAAGCCTAACTTGTTCCCAAGGACATTTGAAACCTATCACTGAATATACTTCTTGCTGCTCTTACAGCAGGTAAGAAGATGTTGGTATGTCGATGGAATACGCCTCACTTAGTGTGCAGACACTCATGGCTCTTAGCTTGCTTCACATTATCTCCATGAAGCTTTCAACTGCTCATGTACATAGGGGATAGCATAGAGACAATGAAGCAATAGAGTGATACTTCTGATAAGGTTATAACATACCCACTGTTGACTCTTATATTGATTTATTTTTATTTACCTTTTTTATATGTTCATAGATTTTATGATGTTACTTTGCTTTTCATACTTACATCTATTTGTTACATGCAAAAGTTTTAGGCACCTGAGAAAATTATATTTAAAACCTGTTTAGCTGAGCAGTATATGTTTTAAAGGCTAATATTAGGATGTATACAAATAATAAGTAAATATTAGTAGTAAATATTATTAATATTATTAAAATACAGTAAATAGTGATTTTATGTACGTCTGTATTTGTTTATTCATTCCCAGAGCTCTCCTCTTAGCTCTCATCAAATACCTCAAATACCTAGTTTGATTCACTCAGTACCTCATTAAATTTAAATCAGGGGCTGCTGATGAAGTTTCACAAATCCATGCAAAGCTTGGACACATCGAGATGAAATCTGGAACTGAATCTGTGTTCTTCTAACCAGCAACTTCGAGTCAGGTTTTACAAACAAAACAATTATTGGTATTTAATGTTTATGCTCATTTAATGTTTTCTTGTTGGAAGTCCTGTTTGCATTTATTCTAATATTAACTTGTGTATTTGCTGGCAGAAAGTCCCTCACTGCTCAGATAAACGGCTTTAAACAGTTTGCATAGGTGCCAAAAACTTTTGCACAGTCCTGTATGTTATCCTGTAGTGTGTATAAAATTGTATATGTGCATGTATAGTATTTATGAATATACATGCACATGTATACTGGGGTTCTGTTTATATATTTCCAAGATGTTGCATAGACACTGTTAACGTACTCCTCCCAGATGTTTGCCACAGGGGTTTGTTGGGGATGGGTAATTACAAAGAGGGTTCAGATGCTCGTTTTGGTCTCAATATCAATAAAATGACAAGAATTAATCAAACCAAACAAAACAAAAGATGTTGAAAATGTTGAATCATCTCACAATACTTTTACTCAAGTACTCAAATAGAGCTGTTATACTTCCACCTGAATAATACTTTCACTCAAGTACTGGATTTGTACACCACTGCTGTTTGTCCAACACTGTTTGCTGTTTTCTGTGCGTGTTGAATCTTAAATGTGCTAACACCTCACCACAAGTGAGCACCTGTTATGTGTCTGGCATCTGGAAGTTTACAGGTCAATTTCTTCAATTGTTCTTTAATCCACACAGCCCTTGATTTATTATTTTTAACACACGCTACTGTCATCAGCCTGGCATTTGTTGTTAAATGTCAATGACAAACTTGACTGAGCTGGATTATACTGGGAAGGGGGAATCACACGGTTACCAATTCTAATGATACCCCACAGTATAACACCTACTGATAATCACACTGTTGCAAATGTTAATGATTCCAATAACTGTGTGTTATTATCTGTTTAAAATGTCACAGTGAAAGTAAAAAAAAGCAACAGTCTCCTCTTTAGGTTATTTAGTGCAGTTAAGTCTGTGAAAGTCTCTGAAAGTAAACCACATGTGCTTTTTGTTTTTGGTAGTATTTTATAAATGTGGCACCACTGATTCTTCTTCATCCCACTCATCAGATGTCAGAAAAAAATATCTTTGTGACATACAGTACTTGAGCCGCCCCTCATTTCTTTATATTTTGCTTTGAATCATCTTTTTGGTGCAAAAATACTATTTTATGCCTTTCAAACTGACTTATCTTTGGCATATCGAGTAGATTAAATGAAAGAAATGGGAACAAATGTTTTACTGTGACAGGCTGCAAAGTGTCTAAAGATACAAGGTGCAAAGACTTCCAACCACTCGGCATTCAGCACCACCAGTATACTGATCACCGCCTAATCATCTGTTTCTTCACTTGAATAATTCACACGTAGGTCACTGTTTAGCTGAAGAAACAATAAACTGGTCAGGTTTAGGCACTGGATGGAAAATGAAAGCCTTTAAAAGTCCTTCAGGACAACATGCTTTTGGAAGCAAAAAGATGAAGAAATGAGGGGTGGCTCAAGACTTTTGCACAGTGCCGTATAGTGTATTATTATATACATATCACCCACCTCCACCTGTGATGAAACATCAATGTGTATTAGTGACTGTCAAACATTTTCAGCATATTTTTCAATGCTGTGATAATACAGGCCACAATTCTGGTCACTGCAAAATTTCACATTGTTCCATCTTTGCTGGGGCATATGCTTGATGTTTACACCAGTGTGTCTCAGTCTAACTCTGTTCTTCTGGCCGGTTCTGAAAGTGTGGGTGGCCAGTGCTTCCCTGGGAGGTATATTATGGGTATTAGTGTGAGCCAGGCTGGTGCACTATCTGGCGTGTAGGACGTGTTTTTGGCTGTGATTGGGATCCTCCTGCAGCAGCAGC
This sequence comes from Alestes dentex, assembly GCA_037576975.1. NCBI lineage: Eukaryota > Metazoa > Chordata > Actinopteri > Characiformes > Alestidae > Alestes > Alestes dentex. The sequence goes on from JBBIGA010000011.1 coordinate 16,609,164, forward strand.
AGTGGCAGCAGTGACAGACACTGACTCAGCAGCTTTTAGGCTCGGACTCCTTCATCCTGCCTTTGTACAGAACGCAGCAGTGCCAGACACTGCAGAGAGCTCAGGAACAATGTGTTCTGAATGACACTGTGTCAAAGAGGAGAGGAGAGGAGAGGAGAGGAGAAGAGAGGAGCAGAGAGGAGAGGAGAAGAGAGGAGAAGAGAGGAGCGGAGAGGAGAAGAGAGGAGCGGAGATGAGAAGAGAAGAGAGAAGAGGAGAGGACAAGAGAGGAGAGGAGAGAAGAAGAGAGGAGCAGAGAGGAGAAGAGGAGAGGAGCAGAGAGGAGAAGATAGGACAGGAGAGGAGAGGACAGGAGAGGAGAGGAGAGGAGAAGAAAGGAGAGCAGGAAAAAGGAGAGAAGAGCAGTGAAAAGGAGAGAGGAGGAGGAAAAAGAATAGAAGAGAAGAGAAGAGAAAAGAAGAGAAGAGAGGAGGAGAAAAAAGAAAAGAAGAGAATAGAGAAGAGATGAGAAGAGAGAAGAAAAGAGCAGAGGAAAGGAGAGGAGATGAGAGGTGAAATGAAGAGAGGAGAGGAGAAGAGAAGAAAAGAGAACAGAGGATAGGAGAGGGAAGGAGAGCAGAAGGAAGAAAGGAGAGGAGAGGAAAAGAGGGAGGAGAGGAGAGAAAAGATGAGAAGAGAGCAGAAGAGAGCAGAGGAGAGGAGAGAAGAGGGCAGTGGAGAGAAGAGCAGAGGAGAGGAGAACAAAATAGAGGAGACTTTTTTTCTCTAAGCCCTGACGGGCTGGTGCATAAAGCACTCTAATCAGGATTAGTGAGGACAGGTGGAGAAGGCGGGATTAGACTGCAGCTTTTTCTCCACCATACACACCATCACCAAGAAACACACTTTCTCTTCAGTGCTTGTTCTTCCTTTAGCAACTGTCCTAATACAGATTCCTATACTATTACCATAACCTTACATAAATCATGTGAAGCTACAGTCCAGTCACGATGAGCATGTGTGGGGTTCAAATGGGAGAATCTCATCCTTGGCATCATCAGCAGCAGTCTGGCACTGACTGTGTGTCTGAGCAACAGCAGAGCCTTTCAGGAAGTTCTCACAGCACAGAGAAAAGGAGCCAGAGAAAAAAGGCATGGCCCCATTTATGTTTATCTTATTTTATGATCAGGGTTTATGCACTGCACACTAACGTGGAGGTAGGTGAAGATGCTACTGTACTTTCAAAGTTACCATATGAACCATAGCTTTTAGAGCTAGGGCTACCAATTAGTCCATAAGTATCAAAAACATGGTCAAAAGGAAAGATAAAACATGCCTCTGCAATAATGCTAATTTCTGGTAGTGCTCTTATGGGATCCTTCTAGTATCTTAGCACTAAGCTACTGGCATGGAACACCTTTTGGCCGTTCTAGATCAAACATCAGATTTCTGTCCAAACATTTCACTCAGTGTTCATTTAAAATGTGGTGGTTAAACTGACACATCAGGTCTTCAATCCAGTGCCTGAAGGTCTAACCAATAAGAGACTTTGCCATTTTAACTTAGACATGAAAAATCTTGATAACTGTCTGTTGGCCATTTTACAAATTTAACAAAAACATTCAAATGTAAGAAGTAAGAACAGTATTGCAGTAATCGTCGAGTTATAAACAACCATGAATCGTCTGAGTGTTTGAAATGTACTACCTTCTGACTGCACCCTGTAGCCAAACGACAACACTATCCCAACGCTTGTGGCACACAGTGTGAGCTTTCCAAAAAAAAAAAGAGTCACAAATTCTGACTGAGGTGCCGCTCCTAATTTACAGACTGCGGATCTTCTTAAATTGCTTCCTGCGGCTCCTTTCTCCTGTAACTCTTTCCAACATGACAAACAGAAGCCTGTTTAAACTGGAAAAAACTCCCACCCTTGAGAAACACATAGGCTGACTGTGTTCTTACCATAGTTTGGCACTGGTATGGTTTGGTAGTTAATTGCTACATTTTATAAATCGCTTCTTGTTAATACAACAAAATGACAAAAGCTTACGGTGTGAAATAAGCCCGCTGTTTTTGTAATTTTCCTTTCCTGTAATTGCTGCCTATTATTATTATTATTATTATTATATGCTTTTTTTGTTGCTACTCAAAAACACATTCAAAATTACAAAAAAGTGTGGCTCTTTGGAAGCAAAATATAAAGAAATTAGGGGTGTCTCAAGACTTTTGCACATTGTAAAGCATCTCATATATTGTAACCATAATACACATCAATGTGTATTGGTGACTGTCAAACATTTTCAGCATGTTTTTCAATACTGTGATAATACAGCCTGCTATTTTGTAGTGTTCCTTCCCTCTAATTGCTTCCTATTATTATTAGTAGTAGTAGTAGTAGTAACGGTGGTAGTAGTATTAGTATATGCTTTTTTTTGTCTGTTTTGTTTGGCAGCTGGTAGCCTAGTGGTTAGGGCGTTCGCCCTGCCATCAGGAAGTTGTGGGTTTGAATCCCAAGACTGTGAGGTACTCTGAGCAAGGTACCGTCCCCACACTCCCCAGGTGTTCCTGGCTGCCCGCTGCTTCACTTGGTGAATGGGTTTAATGCAGAGAAAGAGTTTTGTGCTGTTCACGCTGTGTGTTGTGTTGTGTTCATATATGACAGAGTGGTCACTTTCACTTATTTATTAACTCTGGAGTGGATATCGGGGGAACAATCCTCAAAGAAAGAATAGTGCCCAGTAAATATTTCACAGTTTTTGTGCTTGAAATACTCATCTCATGAGCAACCCATTAACACATGAACAACACATTAAAAGACAACACTGCAAGAAAACAGATTTAGTTTGATTTTGTTTGTCTTCGTGAAAGCAGTACCTCCTGTCGTTTGAAGTTCTGAACACACTGTTCAAACTGCTCATCTTTCGTCTCATCAGCCTTCCCCAACTTCTGCAGCACCTGGGAGAGGAAAAGAGAGAGCATCCATCACTACACTAATAAACTGACACTCACGTACCTCATGACGGACGTAATGCCTTCATGTACTATTAAACCAATGTCTGTCACGCCCCATCATCTCCGGTAAGGCTGATTTTGTCCACAACATTTGACAAATGACATCATCAGCACCATAAAGCAGAGGACACAAGGACAAGTGACCATATTTCAAAGAAGAGAAAATACAGGCAGGTTCTAAAATGACGGCATTAAATCACATTGTCCTGAAAACAAATAGCCCACTGGCTGGCGTCTGATGGGAAAGCGGATGCCTGAAGATAAAACAAAAAGCATTGGGCCCACAGCCAATGACACGTGGAGTAAATCCTCTTAGAAGGTGTGCTTTACTGCTTGTGCCCCAGCCTGCCCTCCAAATAATAATAAAGAAGATACTTGAACGGTTGGTTAGGGTTAAGAGATTGAAACGCCCTGATATGACCTGTATCCAGTCAATCGCTACATAATTTGTTAATAATGTTAAAGGCAAATTATTGTCTACAAACCTGCATGCATATTTCTGTATTAGAGTGCACGGTGTTTGATTACGTAATCTGAGATACACTTAGAAAACATGCAGGAGAGGCCTGTATTTGCCCCACGTGTCCAGTTTGGTTTCACTGTTGAGCAGAACTAACTTGAAAATAAACTTTTGCCTCCTGCAGCATAATGCCATGAAATGGCCAAATGTTACTATTGCAATTATATTGGCTTTGCAAAATATTTAAAAAAAGGCTGGAGAATCACTGATGTGACACTGTTAAGAACTGGAGTGCATTATTTTGACCAAAACAATTTGCGTCCAATAGATTACATGAATACCTTCGTTCACCGAAACACCTACAGAAACACTCATCTCGAACTGTGACTGGTCAGGATACACCCAGCGCAAGTAAAAAACACTGTGATTGGTCACAAGGCTCTTTTGGATATTGCAACTTTCTACAATATCAGTATTGTAAAAAAACAATATCACCGTCACAAATAACAGACAAATTATTGAGCAGCTTTGTTCTACAGCCGCAATCCCAAACATCCAGCCAGTGCCCAAAAAAAGGGAAATAAGCTCGAGCGGTAGAACAACCTTGTTAAAGTGATACATGACATCACAGCAAGCTTAAGCACTTAAATGCAATCTTGTAAATCCAAAGTTCCTTTTAAAAAAAATATTGTAACATGTAAACACCATTAAAACAGACGATTTACACCCTCCTTCTAGCACACGACAAAAACAATCTACTTGAAAGTCACTGTTTTTTGTAATGTCACAAGATCGACTCTTTCACATGTATTATCCCATTTCACCTGATTACCACAGCTTTTTCAGCTCCGCCCCTTTATGTTGAAAAGGAATGTTTTTGCCTGGACAGCTTTTTTAATTAGGCAAAACACAGGGCAGCCAAAAAAGACCAGAGGTGTCCTCTTAAAGTGAAAGTTTAATTCTGGGAGATAAAGCGAGGTTGGAAAATGGCCATGTAAGAATGAATTTTGGGAGAAAATTGGACGTGGATAAATTTGAACATTAGAGAACATTGACAAACTGAATGTTTCATTGCAAATACAGCTTAATTGGACCTGTTTAGGTGCAGGACAGTCTCTAAACCAGTGGAAAACATTGTACTATGCATTGTAGTTCCTGATAACCTCAGAAAAACGAAATATTGTGTTTTGAGAAAATGTCTTGGAGAATCGTGATGTTGTGTTTTTGACATCCCGCTCACCTCTACTCCAAACCTCTGTTGGACATGAGCCATGAAATAATTTCCATCAGCAGCATGTCCACCACACTCACATGCACTAAAGAATTGGCTGGTGTGAAAGTGCTGTTTGTTGACTGATGCTGCAAGGTGTGAAGACTAAATAGTACGAGTTCCATGCTAAACCATTCATGCTCACACGCCTGACTCAGTGCAACACACTGAATTCATATCAGCCACTCTAGCGAGAGTAATGCGGCTGAGATGATACACCCTCTGGAGAGTGTGACACACACACACTCACACACACACAAAAGGGAGGTGAAAATCGGGTTTTCCAGTCTGTCGTGTGCCTCAGCCAAAACGATGACCCAAATCATATGACCATCCTCTGTCCTCCCACTGTGACTACCACAAGAAAATGGTTGCCATGAGGAAGACAACTTCTGCCATTACGAATGAAGCAGATCATTATGGCATCTGTGGGTTTCGATCCTCTAAGGCAATGATAAATTCTCAAATGCTCTTCTAATAAAATATAGTATATCAATAGTAATCTATAGTATGTATAGTATACTATCGTAATACTATACTATAGTATAGTAATAGTACATCTACAGTAATCTTCTGTATTCCCATAGATATCTATAGTAATCTTCTGTATTACCATTCTGTATTATCATTTTTACATTGTATGCACGCTACAAACATACTATAGTATCTATCTATAGTATTTATACCCCAGCATTTTGTGTATAAAGCATAGCATATTTCGTACTGAGCATTATTATATGACTTCTTTTTCAGACTGTATATTTTACGCTGTTCTTGTCTCTATGTGTTGTAAGAAAAGCAAGTTCAGTAAAGAATTCAGTATTCCTGAATTAGTCTATTTTCGCAAACCTGTCAGACTAAATGCTTTCATCATTCAAACTGTAATACAAAACGAGGAGAATGTGAAGAAATACAACATGCAGTTTTCAATGATCATTTCATTTAAGTTTTGGAATTAAAATATCACATGTGTAAAAAAAGTAACTGAATTACTAACTTGTGCTACTATTTCTTAGAGCTGTGTTCTTCTTTGTTAACGAACAGTTCTCGCACTGCAGCCAAAGGCGTTTCTAGGCACAGGTGGTCCAGGCAGTGGCCTGCGGTTCCACCGACAAGGGGAAGCTGATTAGGGGTCAATAGGGCACAAGCCCCACCTTGTCCTGTCCACAGAAATTTGGTTGCCCAACCACCCCCACCACCCCTACTTGACAAAAATATTGGCGATCACCCCCCTAGATCTCTCCTACGGTGCCAGAAGGCCTGCAACTCCCTTTAGTGCTTTGTAAGCCCTTGCTTGTTGCATTCCATCTGCATTTTGTGTATCATAATATAGGCTTATTGTTCATTATTTGTGCGATGCTGGCTTTTGGAATATTTATATTGTGGAGGTTTGCGATGTGCAAATAAGTGCTCGCCGATGTAACCACAGTGGTTTCTTGCAATGTACTTTGTGTATTCTGACTGATCTCAAACCTTCCATTTGTCTTTGCTGTCTGTTTGGCTGAAGCATTTAAACACGCCCAGGAACATAAATCATATGAATCCCAATAATGCAGCTTTTTAAAGGAATATTTCAGTGTTCCATAATTCCAGTTTTGTCGACAATAAAAGTATTTATAATAGAAGCCAACTGACAGGCAGTGACCTGTATTATAAGAGTGTTTATACACACAATTTAAAAATGTAACAACGTTACACAATGTTAAACAATGTTAAACAATGTTAAACAATGTAAAGTCCTACGGTAATCTGCAGTACTGCTTAAATACAGAAGATTACTGTAAAAAAAAAAGTTCATTATATCGGAGTGATGCAGGTTCAATTGATCGAGTTCTCCAAACCTGGATTAAGCCGGAGCCTGGAAAAGAATTTTCACTGGCACTGCACTGTAGTCCAGCATCAATCTTAATCCTTGTCCAGAGAACAGGTCCTATCGCATGTTGTTACTGGCACAAGTTACTTTTAATTTCTTAAGGAGCTTCCCAGCACCACGCAGGTTTCTGTTAATGAGCTGTAATTTCTTCTGTCTAATATGAAGACATTGGGTTACTGCCAGTTTTGTGATTTTAAAAACTAGCACAGTTGCTTATAACTACTGTACAGATTTATGTATAAGCATGATGAAACTGTTAGCTTAAAATGGCTGAAATTCAACAATTTGTAATATTTACACACACACACACACACACACACACACACACACACACACACACACACACACATATATATATATATATATATATAT
>JBBIGA010000011.1:16616229-16644177 GCA_037576975.1 Alestes dentex
TGTCTGTGGATGACGTGTGGATGACGTAAGATGACTGTACTCATTGTGGGAATGCTTGTGTCGACATTTGAGGAGTTAGTGAATGGAAACCCTGTTTTGTAAATTTTGAGGGGATGTCTTCTGTTTCTTCAATAGGTTTTACCTTCTGGTGTTGGAACAATGAATGATCCAGGCTCCTCATGCCTTTGAAGTGCCACCGCTGGTGGCTGCATCTTTAAATTCTGACCTTGTCGTCTGCCTGTCAGAATAAATGTTCTGTTTAGATTGCTTTACTTTCAGTGTGTGTCGGATTTGTGTTTTCCAGAGTTAACAATACAGTGGATGTGGAAGGGTTTTGATTCAGTGCCATTTAGTCCGATTCGCGGCTGTGCCTATGTCTGAGCCTAAATGTGTTTCAGTCTAGAAGAGCAATCAATATATGGAACTCTTCTGCTGTACTGATCTTCATTTGGCATTTTTTCAAATTTTGAACTGTTCTTTCTATTTGAGCTGGCATGCTTTAATTCCCAGGCCTTTGCACACTCTCAGAATGTTGCACTAGAGAACCGTGGACCTTGGTCATCTCTGATGCTGCACACAATGCTGTCCTTTATTAGAGTCATGCAATTAACCAAATTCACAATCTTTGTCTTTGCTTTTTTAAATGCTTGAGCTCTTGTAAAAAATCACAATAATCTCTGAATTTTTGCTACAGCACAGCAATTTTTTACTTTTCTGACACCCTGAAGGGGGTGATGCGGCAGAAGTAGTTTTGTAGATGGCAGTGGTTTAAATATGCATTACATTGCAACAAGTGGACAGAAAATTCTTCATTATTACTAATATTACCATTCTCCTTTGAACTATACTGCGCCCACTGTTTCTGATGGTACTGCTATGTTTTATAAACTGAGTTCTATTCTCGTTAATCACTGGAACATTGTTGACAACTATAAATGAAACGAGTTTCCTTTATAAGATGAAAGAATCTGTAACGGTGCATGTCTGACATCCTATTAACTGGTTGTGTGGTGATACGGAGTCAAACTCTAGACTGTCCTTTGACTTTAAAAGCACTCAAAGTCACTTAATAGCCCATTAAATATCTAACACTTGTCTGGTGATCCACACTGTAATCGTAATTATATTAGGTGGGTTTTAATAGGTCAGTGGTGGTGAATAAAAAATGGCTGAGGTTCTGGCTAATAAAGGTACTCAGATGATGAACATACTGTACATTTATTTTTTAGCAAAGAATATTGATTTTTGAGTTGTAAAGAATTGTATTTTTAGTAAATATTAAGTGAGGAACATGCAAATTTAGAACATCTCAGTGTGTGCAAAAATGTTTGGTTGTAAGGGGAAATAACAGAACAACTACTGGGTTAAATGGGGAACAAATGTGTGTGTGTGTGTGTGTGTGTGTGTGTGTGTGTGTGTGTGTGATTACTTTGGTAGAAGTTTAGAGTCCCCCGGACCACCACTGGGCAACATAGATTGTCAGTCTTGTAATCTGATTGGTTGGTCCAGGAGGTGGAGCTCCTCGCATCCTGCTTGCGTTGTCTAGACTCCACCCATCGCCTCAGGTCACTAACATTTTCTGTTTTTTACTGCCGTAGAGATTGATTTTAAAACAGAGCTTCTACAGGCAGCTTGATTCTAATGCAAACCATATAGGGCAGCTGGTGGCCAAGTGTTTAGGGAGTTGCCCCTACAATTGGAAGGTTGTGGGCTTGAATTCCAGGACTGCCAGTGGCACCACTGAGATACCCTTGAGCAAGGTACCATCATCACACGTTTATGTTTACATTTACGGCAAATTTCCTTTAGGATCAATATAGTCTATTAAAAAATAGATGTGTTAAGCTGTAATACAGTAACATTTGCTGGGTGCTAAATAACTCTGGAAATTTAGCTGTGAACCCATTTCAGGTTAAAATCAACAGGCCGTGAAAATGCTTCAAAATTGGTGAAAAAGCCAGACTTGAGGTTTTTTTTTTATTTCTTTACTCTTAGAAAAAATACTGCCTCCTAGTGGACAAAACATTACACTCTCAACCTGGGAAACCGGTCAGATGTCACGGAGTCTATATATACTTTGTGCAGTTCAGACAGTCATGACATAAACACTGGCCAACAGAGAGGAAATACTGAGTTCTAACCGTCTAATACAGATTTCCTTAAAACCTAACAATACAGCATTCTTACTTTAGATAAACTAATGAGTGAAAATGGCTAGTTCTGGGCTATATGGAAGCAGCTGACGAAGAAATAATGGGAAACTGCATCAGGTACTGTTATTGCAGAAATAAAGAAGACCCGCACAGCGAAAACGGGACGTTAACCTACAGTTATATAAAAACTGATGGGCACTCTAAATTTGTTCCCTGAAAACACTTAAACAGTATCATGCTCAGATACCGTTGAGTTAAACTTTAGGAGGCTACTATCCTGGTAAATGAAAAGTGAGGTCATACAGCCTCGTATTAGAAGAAAAACTACAGTTCCCAGCATACTCAGCCAACCGGATGTTTTCTCTGTGAAGACTAGCAGCTTGTTGCTAACGTTTCGTGGCTACTCGACATGTAAGAAAACGCTTAGAGACTGGAATATACTCTTAGAGAAGAGGTGAACATATACACTATGTGTCAGATTGTCTTTACACCTCAGTTGATAAGAGGTTTGATAAAAGGGGGTGATAAAAGGCTAAGAAGAACTATTAGCAACCATAGCTTGACAGCTCTCGGAAGTGCAGATTTATGTTTACATCTTACATAAACTGCTTATGTGTTGTGAGCGGATTATTATTTGCATTTACTCAAACGTTTCTGATTGTGTTCCTGCTCACTGCAGCTGTTCCAAGTGTGAGAGAGATGCAGGAGGGGGTTTCCTGACCTCCACTATGCAACCTGCCACAGCAGCGAGAAAAGGTGCTCGAAATCACAAACACAACAAAGCCAAAACAACCCTGGAAACTGTGGACCAGGCTGTAGATCTGAGGAAGAGCCAGAGCAAAAAATCCAGAAAGGTTCAGAGGTGAGTGTGCACTAAGGCAACACTGTTCAACACTGTTTATCCCTATGTGAACTCCAATTATGCTCATCATACTGAGTGACTTTAGTCTCCCCTAGATCGACTCTGGAGAATAACAGCAAAACAGTTCAAGCTGCTGGTAGGACTGGGAAGCTGAAACCCTGCCAACCTAGACATGGGGAGGACGAAGAGATGACCACAGATATGCAGTCAAAACACGAGGCAGAACCCAGGCTTTCAAGGCAGGACCATCAGCAGTGTCCAGCGGGCATACCAGGCACTGAGGATGGAACCTGGTATTGCCCTGAATGCAGTAAACAAGGACGCATGCATCTTGTGTTCAGATATCCTATAATTGAGTGACATTCTGTTTATTCTGTCACAGTGAGGTGGACCTGTACAGGGGAGCAGAGGAAATAGAACAAGAACGGCAAGAGAAGCACCAAGCATATGCAGGTATTAAAACAGAACATTTATTACTGAACTGAATCCCTCTATTATCATTGTTCACAGTACGAGATTCAACTCCTCCTTATAGGAAAAGATAAACAATGAGTGCAATGGTATGCAGAGTGGCTCACATGGTGCAGTTATTGTACATTTTGTATTGCAGTTATATTTATTACACATAATATGTTGTAAATATTACATGCAATATATGAAATACATTATGCTACTAATACACTATACTACATACATTATACTCTATGTAGTATATATTATATGCAATACAATTCATAACCTTTTATAGTATTATAGTATTTTATAATACTCAATCATATTGTTACACTCAAAATGCATCTGAATCATATTCAGCTGTGAAGGAAATGTTTCTTATTTATGCTGTTCACAGCAAACCTATAGAGCCATGTTGGTGACATCCCTTCTTTAAATAAACTATTTAGGTGTGGGATTATAATACATGGCCACAAATTATTAAGACAAGTGAACAAGATAGTTGACTTGCGGTCATGACATAGTAAGGCATAAGAATGACTTAATTATCTTGTTCCCACGCCGTACTTAGTTGTGGCAACGCATTAGTTGATCACACCCACACCACCAAGTTAATTTTATGAAGATGTCATGTCACTAGCTCCATCCACAACCACCTGAAGTCTGTTGAACATCAGTTGAACTTTAAAAGAAAATTTGATTAACCAGCTAATACCTTCTTTTTCTGCAGTACTATTCGTGGAATGGTAGTGTTCTCAGTCACATATGTCTTGTTTAGCTTCCATAGTGCCTAATTTAGAGGACCAGAACAGTGTGGATGCTCCTGAGTGTCTACTGTCCTACAGTCAGAGAGAGTGGAGAGGCAACACCTCCAAAAGCCGCCTTATCAAAAAGGTAGGATTTCCTCCGTATCGTGCATAAGTTTCTTTCTTAGCCGTCATTCGCAACACAAGACTCACATGAGGCATTGCTTTTAGGGCTATGAAGCAATAGCTCAGATGTTTGAGAGTCTGCGCAGAGTTAGGGGTGATAACTATTGTGCTCTGAGAGCAACCCTCTTCCAGATCTTCAGTCAATCCCAGAAGCTCCCAGACTGGCTCCAGGACCCTGAAATCGTTCAGGTTTGACCCCAGCGTTTATATTTCATAACTATAAACATATTTTACTATGACAATATATATTATAAACATATATAATTATAATCTACGTTACTAAGTTCATTGATTATCTTGCTGCCCAATTCAGGTAATTCTTATCAGGAATGCCATTTTTATGACTAAAAACTGGCATTGTTAAAGAAGAATTCCACAAAAAAATCATTTCTTCATAATTCTGTCACTGAAACAAGACATTCAGAGTGGTTTGATAGGAAACGCTCTCTTGCAGAGAAACACACAGAGTTGTCCACAGTGTGAGGCATCTGAATTGTTTTAGCTCACTGAAAGCTGTCACGTGAAATTGTTATTAATAAGAGTATAACAATGCATCGTGACATTTTGATAGAATTCAAAAATGTTTGATTGTACATCACAGAGAGTGGACATTTTATTAATACTGCCATTTAAGATAACTGCAGTGTTTGAACATCAAAGCTTGCAAACAACAAATACCAATAAATAATCCAGTCCAGCAAGTTCATGTTTATACACACACTATAATCAGCATTACATATAAACCTTCGAAAACACATGTAGGTTCACTGGTTCAATCTGATTCTGTATTAAATGGCTGTATTAGTGTTGTAGATGTTGCATCCACTGGTTCCGATCACCACCACTGTAAAGAGTCGGTTTCTCTACACTGACCTTTACATCTCACTGATTGAATTATAGAGAATTTTTAAAAATATTTTGTGGAATTGCCCTTCAGCACAAATGTGTATGTGTTTTGTGTTTGTTGATATCCTTGGTATAATGTAATACAGTGTGCGGATCTCTTCTGTCCTTTTTCTATAGTGGCCAAAACAAATGCTGTCTGTGCAGGATTTAGTGGATCAGTGGAGGTTTCCACTTGACAGCAAAAATACAGGGGGAGCAGTGGAGAAGCTGCAATGCTGTGTGAACCTGTTAAAAGCAAGGGTAACTCTCATCTGTCCCTCTTTCATCCTCTCACAGCACTCTGCAAAGGATTTTTACACCATGAAGATCAAAGGGTTTGAAGTCCAAAAAGGAAGGGGTCTTGCCAAATATATCTGATAGTTAATAGTTGGGGTATAACTATCAATTCCTTTTTTAATATTCTATCAAATATTAGTTAGGCCATTTTAATGTTCTACAAAAATAAGCGATTGCATGTTTTCTTTTAATTTATCACTAATTATTCATTTACCTCATTGGGTCAGCTGGTGGCCTAGTGGATAGGGAGTTTGCCCTGAGATCAGAAGTTGTGGGTTGGAATTAGAGCCCTGCGCGGGACTGTTTTTTAAATCCCGCTCCCGCTGAATTTCTGACGATTCCCACCCGCTCTCTCTCTCTCTCACTCCCGCCCGCTCCCAGAAAATACATTTATGAAGTAAAAAAAAATGTATGAAAATATATTTATAAAGTAAAACAAACAATCCATGTTCTGTTATTTTACGTTAGTGGCGCACACCGGCTCTTTCACAAAGGATGTGAAACACGAGGAGAGCCGCGTGAAGTTACCGTTCGTGTGGTGGATAGTGCTGGATATGAATGTTTTGTGGTAATCTTCTGTCCATATATCCGCTGTAATAGCACATCCATATTTTTCAATTATAAGTTTTATCTCCGCTGACACAGAGGCCTGCACCTCCTGAGCATTTCTCCCAGCATGCCTTGATACAGTTGTTGGATGAGGCAGAATGTCTTTAACATTACACTTGCTGTATTAAGCCGCGATGTTAACACCATGCTGAAATATGTCAGTAAAGCCCCGGCAACAAAATCACAAGGCCGAATGTCTTTACAGCACAGTTCGCCACATTTGTTAGTCTCTTGCTTGACATGTCGAGGGAGAATTGTTTTTGCCTCAATCCTGAAGTGCCAGATTAGTCCAGCTCCTTACCTTCTTTGTCTGTTACCGTTTTAAAGTTTTTCCATATCTCCGATTTCCCAATCTTTAGTTTTGTTTTATATTCTCCCCTCTTAATTTTACCGACAACTTCAACTGCATCCAGCTCTCAATGCAGGGCTCTAGTTTGAATCCCTTGACTGCGAATATCATCACTGAGGTTCCCTTAAGCAAGGTACCATCCCCACACACACTGCCCCCCGGGCACCCCTCATTGGTGGCAGCCCCTGCTTCACTTGGTGAAGGGTTTAAATGCAGAGAAGGAATTTCACGTGGTTCACACTGTGTGATGTGGTGTGTTCACATGTGACTATAAGGGGCCACTTTACTTTGTATTATTACATTAATCCTGTTTTTTACATGCTACAAACTGCTACAGATGTGCTGCAAATGAAACCACCATTAATTAACAATTATTTTCATAGTAAGTGAAACTATGAAAGGAAGGATCTTATTTGGCAACACAGAAAAAATCATTTAAAAAATTTAAAGCAGAAAAAATTTTTGGCTAAATTTTGTAAGTGAACTAAGGAGTTATCCAGGTGTAAGCTTCCAAAAACACTTAATACTGAACCATGAGTTGAACTCAGTGACTGCACGCTGAAAGAAAGTATTTAGCTTGGTAAAAAAAATATTTGTTATCCTGCAGAAGTGTGTGCTTTCATAATGGGATGGACTTGTCAGTCATTCAGGCGACTTTCCATTTTCAAATATATTTATATATTTATATATACATTTATGTATTTGATGTCAGGTCAGGGAGATTTACTGCATTGCTTTTGCAGCCCTAGCCCTAGTGTGATTTGGAGCTTTTGTGGCAGTACTTTGCAGTTATGGCTCCTGTCTTGTGTAAGATTTTATTGCAAAAACAATCAGTTCAGATTAGGTCGATCGCTAAAATATTTAGTTTACATTTTCTTCGAATAAGTCTTCTAATAACAGAAGATATATGTACATTCCAGTGCATCGTCATGCTATTATAACCTTTACCTCTTACAATTTTCCTATAAAAATTCTTTATGAATTACTTACTGCAATCTGACTTTTCCCAATCGCTTTTCCCCAAACATTCAAATGATAATAAACAATATAAACACACACTGTTGATAAATAATACAATAGTGCTTTTGTACATAAATGACAACATTTTGTATTGATTATATTCTACCAAATTTCCATGGGCCATGATTGAGGAATAATGAATCAACAGTTAGAGTATGCTTTTGTTTTTTTGCGGCTTCTGAAAGTAAACTGGTAAATTGTTGTAGGTCTGGGAGATTAACTGCATTGCTTTTATTTAGCCGAAGGTGGTATTTTAAGTATGGCCAGTGCTTGAGAAGAAATAAACGTTATGCCTCAGAGAAAAAGGAAACTTCTCCTTTAATACTTGCAGAGAGACACTCTGAGATAGATGTTCCTCCCATCTCCTTCTCAGTGGCAGGAGGCTGTGCAGTGTGCGAGTCCGGTGGAGAGAGAGCAGGTTTGCCAGCAGGTGTTTGTGGGTCAAAGTGAGGAATATGAGCTGCTGGAGGCCCTGAAGTTCCTGATGCTGAGAACAGCTGTAACACTGCACTCAGAAATGGACAAGGCCTTGCCTGTCCCTGAGTTCTGCTGGCTCCTCTTCGCCCGAGACACTTCCAAATGCCCCAGGACCTTCTTCACCAATCACCTCAGACATGTGGGCTTCAATGGAGGACTGGAACAGGTCAGAACTCCATCTACACTTAATTACAGCACATAATTGTACCAATAGAATGGTATTTCCCGGTAAAGTATTGAGTTGTTAGAAATGTCAGTTTTATGTTTTTCAGTACAGAGCAGCTCTCCTCTCTGTTTATAAGATGGAAAGATTATGCGTAATACTGTATCTTTGAAACAACTACATTATAGCTGGGCAATATGATGATCATTATTGTAGTAAATTACATCACAGTATGGTTTTCTGAGCATATTATAATATCAGCAATTCAAGATCATTTACCAACTGCAGGTTTCTTTGTAAAGAGGGCATGGTAGGTCCTGTTTATTTGATTTAGTGCAGCATGATGCAGTAGAGCAGTCCACTACAGTGTGTGAAACACAGTGATAAAAATTATTTGTACTAATAGTCTTTCATAGCATTTTTTGAATGTGGCACTGCTGGATCTTTGTTTTTCTTTCTCAATATGTTAACTACGTTTGGAATAGCCCCAGAGTTTGAGGACTAGGTGAATGAAACCATGAATGATGAAAGAGGTGTGTGGAAGGGTCACAGCAGATGTTTCCCCATGTAGACCGGAAGTGTAAGAAGTTATAGCAGCATCGAGAGAAACTTTAGGACAGTGAGACTAACATTTACCGCAAGAATACACTGATAATAAATACTGTGTACTGAGTGTATTGTTACAGATGTGTAGAAGACCAGATTATCATAGCAGGACATTTTCAGAGTATTTAGAGTAAAGCTCTGCAAAACCATGTCCGTGATAATCCGTCTCTGCTAGAGCATGCAATCAGGTCTGGGTTTCAAATTTAGCAGTACTTCTGGTGCTGGGGCAGGTCAGGTCTTTAAGCCACGGGTACTGGCCAGCTTTGTGCTGTGCAGACCTGTGGGCAGCGTAACATACAACAAAGATAGTATAAGTAAAATTAAAACATGAAAATTATAATAATTAAGTGCATAGATACATTACATATTTTTCTCTATTTTTTTTTTTTTTATAATTATCAACAATATATACAATGCGATTTCATTGTACATATATTTAGACTGTGCTATAATGTGCCAGCCATACTAGATGAACATATATACTGATACTGTCAGCTCCATACTTACAGGATTTCTTAACCTGGGATGGGCTACATGGCAAAAATATTTTCAAAATACACAATACGTCAGTAATTTTTGATGAGTTGAACTGGCAAAAAAAGATTTTAAAATGGTGGTGCTACATTTTAAAAGGACTATCAGAAGTTCAGTTCCATATATGTATCCACTATGCTGCACTAAATCAAATAAACAGGACTTCTTATGCTCTTTGTAATGAAACAGACAGTTGGTCAGTAATTATTTAGTACTGACAATATCCGCTGGTGGTTTTTTCATATTGTGGAATATTGTGATGTATTTTATCACTATGATTGTCATGTACACCTACAGGGATTGATCATATTGACCACAAACACATTTTTATGACCTTTTTACCAGTCATTACCAAGGCTGCCAGTAATTATGGAATACATGCAAAAATAAGCAAGAATTATGAAATGCCTTACATACTGAAGTTTGTACAAATGGCCTCAAGTACCCTGTGCAAAAACTACACTGATGTGTAGGTGATATATAAGCAGTCTGTGCAAATATGCAAGGTAAAGGAACAAGTGGATACGAGAACTTATTTACACTTATAAAATAGCTATACATACATTGGTAAAATGGATGGTCATAATGGTTATCAGTACAAGTGATAAACATAAGCGACAACAATAACCAAAGAGTAGCCGCAGACAGCAAAGGCCAGAGAAAGTACAGGAATCAGTGCAGATGACAAACTGAACAAACAGTCTCATACAGTCTGATAGCTACAGGAAGGAAACAAGGAACCGAGGCAAGAGCAGCCTGCTCTGCTGTGCACTGATTACTGCATGGAGGGAGTAAGTGTTTTGCTCATGATGAGCTAGAGCTTAGCCAGCATTCTTCTCTCAGCCACTCTCCCCTCTGGGTCCAGTCTGAGGCCTAAAACTAAGCCAGCCTCCCTGATGATCTTGTTGAGGCTGTTATTGTCTTTTTTGTTGATACTGCTGCTCCAGCACACTGCAGTGTAAAAGCAAGCACAGGACACTATTGACTCATAAAATGTATGTACAAAGTTTCCACAAACACTAGAATTTCTTAAAAGCCCTTAGAAAGTATATAGAGAAAAAATATATTTTTCTAAGTATCCAATTAATGCATACATGCGGAAGCATTTCGAATGAACATTGTAATAGCCTGTGTTTAATATCTAGCTACCAGGGTGTTTTGTTGAGTGAAGATGATGAAATGCTGAGTGTCCTTTCCTGATGCAGGTGGAGATGTTTCTGCTTGGATACTCTCTACAACAGACAATTCAGGTCTACCGCCTCTACAAGACTGACACTGAGGAGTTCATCACGTACTACCCAGATGACCACAGAAAAGACTGGCCTTGCCTTAGCCTGGTCACAGAAGATGACAGACACTATAATGTGCCTGTGCCCAAACAGTTGTCCTTCAAATTTGATTCGTCAGGCAGGCCTAAATAGAATTTACCCTCAGGTGGTCAGGCCCAAGAGAAACACGGTAGACATCTGTAGAGAAACCCAGATACAATCATGGATGATCTCAGGAGCTCAGCAGCTGTCATATAATTGCCCCAGGAGGTCTCCTTAATGTTTAGTGTTGTCTGTTTTGCCTTAGTGATTGTTTTTTTTAATGTTTTGTGTATTTTACAGTTTTCAGTCTGCTGAATATCAGAGTTGGAATATCAGCTGGCAGCACTTTCTTGCGCAACCATCTCACAATTATAATTTAATGCTGGTGTACAGTCCAAGGTCCTCTGTCTTTGCATAAACAAATTATAAGATCTTTTGAAAATGTATTTAAATATATTGTAGGTCTATGTGGAAGGAAACCTCTGAAGCCTTTGCTTGTGTATTTAAAGGCACTGACTGGTACGTGGTCATTAAAAGTGCCAAAGCACTTGGAATTATGAATTTCAGTTTTACAAATGTTACTTTTTTGGGGATGTAATTCCAACTGATCTAGTACTATCAGGGGAGTAAATATAAACTGCAGACATATGACGTGCATGCAGAATGTAACTTAAACGGCCAGTGGTCAGTCTAGAGTTTGGAACAAGCATGCCTGTTTGCTCATGGGCTAAGACTACATAGTTATTGAAATGTGATACTGAATCACAGGGAACGTTACAGTACTCACTCTGTACTATTGAAGTGATTCCAGAGGTACTGAACTTCGATACCTGTCCTTATTGAGGACCAAGTGGCAGAAATTATTCAGTTGATTACATACATGATTTGAGAAGCATTACAGATTTCAATCTATAAAGCATTGCTTAAACTTATGATTCTGCAGCCTTCCTATCACATGCGTGTCATAGCAGGTCCTGACCATTAGAGGCTGTGTGCATGTGTGTGTGTGTGTGTGTGTGTATGTTTACAGGAGTGCTAAGATAAGGTGAGCTTTAAGAGTACAATCAAAAATCAAAACTGAACCTCAAGTCCAGATGAAAACTTTACTCTATATTTACTCTTGCACAGAGCATTTGTGGCCTCTAGAGTGGCCCTCTTGAGGTCAGGAGAATGATAAAAATGCATATTTCATAGGGGCACTTTTTTGTTTACAACTAAATTTAATTCCATGTTTCTTTTTATTGTTTTGAGCAAATGCCAGTTTGAGGAAAAAATGTGCATTACATTAAAAGCCCTCTGTCTGGATGAATTTTGCTTGGATTCTTTGATCATTTTGAGCAAAGTCAGACTAGGTCTTGTACTCAAAACTCATAATAATTATAATGATAATCATCATGATTGAAGTGACAGTGAACACAGTCCTGTTCTGCTTAATTTCACTTATTAACTAGTGCAGGCTCAGTTTTAGTGTTTTTGCACATTCAAGTAGGCCTTCATGAGTTGAACTAGTGAATGTATCGTACCAGCTGTGCTTAGGTTAATTTACTTTTATTTTACTTACTTCATTTGTTTATATAATAGGAACTTATAATGTTTAGCAACATTTTTTGTGAAGTAAATGTGCAATGTTTGCCAGAAGGTGGTCTGTGGTTGTGGGTGGGTTGATTTTAAAAATAGGTACGGGTCATCAAGCAAGAGCTATTTTTTTAAAGTAATTATCCCTTATGTGCCAGTTTCCCACATTATGGCTAAATCTGTAGTAAAATGTTTCTTGTAGTAATTCACCACTGACACCATTAACTACATGTGTGGAGAAAATGGTCCCAACTTTCTTTATATATATATATATATAGTCATATATATATATATATGACTGACATCAGACTGAATGGTCAAAGGTCATTTTTTGCATGATCTGTTAGATATTTGCAAACTTTGTCAAAGCAGGTACTGGAAAATGTAAGTATACTAGACCTTCAGGCTAGACCTTCTACACACACTCTAATCACGGGTCTTTCCTTGATCAGAGGTGGGTAGAGTAGCTTAAGCTGTGTTCGAGGAGCAACTATAAATAAATAGATAAATAAAACTCCTGTGGAACTTAACAGTATAGAAAGCATACATCAGCATAGACAATTTTGGTCTAAAATGAAGTTGCAAAGCCCAAGAGTGAAGTGAGTAACCACCCCAAAAAACAAAAACAAAAAAGCACTGCTTAGGTCCTTGTGATCTACGCATAAAGTTCTCAAATGCACAAAAAGCCATATTTGCAATTGACGCTATCAAAAGAGTATTTTAGCACAGATTTAGACATGTCAGATATAAGAAAGTTAAACAATTTGTTTATAAATTTCATGGGATGTTTATTCAGGCAGTCAGAACTACAATGCCACAAAGCAATGAACACCAAGACATAATCGCTTGTTTAGACTGTCACAGCTCATGACATCAGAATAACAAAGATCTAAATCTGGCATGTTGTGTTTAGTGACTGGAGGTTTAGGTAGCAGTTTTTTAAAAAAATGGCTGTGACTGTTATCAGTTTTGTTACAAAAGAGTGCCCATTACTGTTGGTAGTTTAAGTAAAAATAATACTGCTACTGTAAGTAGTTTAGGTTAAAAAAATGCCTGTTACTGTTAGTTGTTTAGGTAAAAAATGCCAGTTACTATAATGAGTTAGGTTTAAAAAAAAAGGCCTGTTACTGTTAGCAGTTTTGGTAAAAAAAAAATAAAATTCTTTTACTGTTAGTCATATACATTTTAGTCATATACACAGTACACAGTGAAAAAAAACAATGTTCCACCAGGACCATGGTGGAACACAACAAAAACAAAAACACAACTAGACTACACAAGACTACATGTGCATACAGGACAAAATACAGAATGTGGAGAGCAGGCAAAAGAGAAAGTGCAAGAAAAACACAAGAGCAACAAAACAACAGAACAAGGCAACATTTAGTGCAGTCAATGACAGAATAATACAATATAATAACAGATACGGTATTCTAGCAGTGAAGTAATCTGATGTGCAGAAACGCATAACAGAGAAAGACAGCAATAAATGATAATTGTAAAAGTGCCCATTATTGTTAGTAGTTTTGGTAAAAACAGCCACTACTGTTAGAGGTTTAAGTAAAAAATACCTGTTACTGTTAGTAATTTAAGCACAAAGAATGCTGTTACTGTTAAATACCATTAGTGTTAATAGTTTTGGAAGAATACTTGTTACAGCTAGTAGTTATGGTAAAAAGTTTTGGTTACTTTTAGCAGTTTAGGTTACAAAAAAATCAATTGCTGTTAGTAGTGTCAGTAAAAAATACACATTACTGTTAGTTATAATAAAAAATACATGTTATTGATAGTAATTTCAGTAAAAAAAAAAACAAAAAAAAAACAACCTGGTACTGTTCGTAGTTTACGTTAAAAAAAACCTGTAACTGTTAGTAGTTTAAGAAAAAAAATGCCTGTTAATGTAGGTAATGAAGCCTGTTTATGTTAGCAGTTTTGGTAAAAATATCTGTTACTTCTAGTAGTTTTGGTAAAACACCTGCTACTCTTAGTCGTTTCAGTAAAAAAAAAAAAAAACTTGTTACTGTTAGTAGTGTAGGTGAAATTATCCATTACGATTAGTAGTTTCAGTAAAAACGCCTGATACTGTTTGCAGTTTAGGTAAAAAATACCCGTTACTGTTTGTCCTTCTGATAAAATACTTGTTACTGTTGGTAGTTTAGGTTAAAATACCCGTTACTGTAAGTAGTTTAGGTAAAAATACTTATTACTGTTGGTAGTCTGGGTAAAACCAACATTACTATTAGTAGTTTTGGTATAAACACCCGTTACTGTTCGTAGTTTAGGTAAAAATATCTGTCACTGCTGGGAGTTTAGATAAACATACTCGTTACTGCTGGTAGTTTAGGTAAAAATATCCGTTACTGTTGGGAGTTTAGATAAACATACTCGTTACTGCTGGTAATTTAGGTAAAAATATCCGTTACTGTTGGGAGTTTAGATAAAAACACCCGTTCCTGTTGGTAGTTCAGGTAACGGCCCGTTACTCTGCCTCTGTTGCCCATAGCAACATAGACAGCTCGCCCCTTCTCCATGACGCCATTGGTAGGCGTGGTTTTCCCCACGTGCCGCGCGGGGAGGGGTGCAGATTTAAAGGCGGAGGATCCGCGCGCGAGGCCGATCTACCGCAGCACGCGACGAAAAACACACAGACACACACACACTCACACACAGGCGCGCTCTAGCGACTTTCGGTTGTTTACGTGTTTGTCTCTTTGTTGTTGTTTTGTTTTTCTTCGCTCCACCGATGGATGAACAATGGAGAATCCGTTCAGAGAAATTTCTGGCCGCCCTCCTCTTCCCCCATCATTGTTTATGATGATGCTGCTGCTGCTGTTGTGTAGGAGGGCAGGGACGGAGCCCATCTCTTTGGATTCCTGCTAGAAAACAAGCCACACACACTCTTAGACTCACACACACACACACCGACCTGTCTGGCTTCTCCTCACAGCAGATGTTCTCTCGCCGTCATGGTGACATTCCCGGCTCTCGCCCATTACTGGCCTCTCATCAGGTTCCTGGTCCCTCTGGCCATCACCAACATCGCCATCGACCTCGGCGAGCAGGCAAGTGCTTCTCCCTTTTCTCTCTCTCTCTCTCTCTCTCTCTCTCTCTCTCTCTCTCTCACACACACACACATACACACACAGAAACACACTCTGTTCTGTCAGAGGGCCTATAGCTAGGCCTGCGTGCTACAAGACGTTCCCCAGCAGGACCACTGCAGCATCTCCCCCAGGACTCCTGTTTTCCAGCCGTCCAGCTCACAGGAGCGCGCTGGCAGCCTCCACCAGGACACACGAGTGATGCTGAAGCCTCTGTTCATGAAACCGGTTTGTCAGAAATAGGTAAATAGGACATTTTTGCTCGGCATCACAAATATGGGCAGATGATTCACGTCAACAGCTGGTCACACAGGGCACCAGCAGTAGCCAGCAGGGCTCCATTCAGCCCGAACAATGCAGCGCCATCCCAGCCAGATGAATGTGCACTTTTCTGCATGGGCTGATTTTTTTAGGAGGGGGGAAATGGCTCGTAACCTCGTCGTGAACTGCCCTTGTTTTTGTTTACAGTCAACAGCACGGAGAGAAGACCTAGCAAGGTGTTGTTTTTTTGTCAAAATGCTGCAATGGCCTACCAGATCTGGCTTCTTTTAAAAGACCCTCTTAAAGCCAGTATACTCTCCTAACCACCAGATCTATCTTCTTTTAAAAAACCCTCTTACAGCCAGTATACCCTCCTAACCACCAGCTCTGGCTTCTTTTAAAACCCCTCTTAAAGCTAGTATACTCTCTGAACCCCCAGATCTGGCTTATTTTAAAAGACCCTCTTACAGCCAGTATAGTCACCTAACCTAATGCAACGACCTAAAACACACACATAGCTAATATATCCGTCTAGTGATCTAGAATCTGGACCTAGGGGTCTAGTGATCTTTTTGTTCTTCACCTTGATGATGTCAGAAGTCTAATTCTGATCGTAGAATAAAACAGAACTGATTTGTTTCTGTTTTCAGTGACGGTTCATTTTCAAGCTTTTAAAAGACCTATAAACGGCCAATATACTCACCCTGCCTAATGCAACGACACACACATCCTGGCTCAATACAGTGACCAAAAATCTGGACCTTGAGATATAATGATCTGTTGTTCTTCTTGATGGTGTCAGAAGTCTAATTATATTGATTTGTGTTTGTTTTCAGTCTTTTATACCAATCCTGTATAATCAAGTGGGGGAAATGTTAAATTACAAATCCTGGTGATGGTTCATTTGAAGCTATTCAGTTTTCAGTGGACCCTCCATGTGTTGTGCCATTGTGCTACAGAATGATTTCCCCTGTGTAATCTGACCTGCAGACAAAAGGTGAGAGATCACTGGGTTTATTCAAGTCTCCCCATCTGCGCCCGGTTACAGAAAACAGCTATTAGTCCAGAATGCGAGAGGCACGCTCGAAGTGGGAAATGAATCATCTCTGAAACAGTATTTTTAACTAGCAGTTGTCTGACACACAGCACCGGATGTCATAACCCGTCGGTAGTCAGAGGGATGTGTTCTTCAGACACTGGCAAAATGCTTCACTGGACGTTGTCCACCTACTCGGTGTGTAATTGCACTGTTCCTGGGAGCAGTTAAACATACTGACCAAAAAAAATGTAGGCGGCCACAATTTGGTTACTTTTTCAACAAACAAGGAAAGTGGCGTGTTGTGAAATTAGGATGGGATGGCTGTCCGAGGCTGTCATGAATTCACTTTTTGAGAATGCCACCCACTTTAGCTCCATGGAACTGGTAACTAAGTACATATTTTATGCATGTGCAGACCTACAGATGCACCATAAATGGTTCATAGTCATCATAATGTAAAAGTTAAATCGGTACTCCATTTTTCTCAGGCATATGGTACATTGGTAAAATTAAATTTCGAGGACTGCACTTTGATTCTAATTCTCAAAACTGCTTAATTTTGATTTTATGATGGTTATCAAACCTTTTTCTACTCCAGAGTCGTAATCCTTGTCCCAACCAAAAGCCAGAGCCCAAATGCAATACAGTCAAGATGACTGTCTGCCATGGGAAACCATCAGGCCGTTGGTGAGCACCAATGGCTGAGCACCACCTGTACTCAATGCAGTGTGTACAGCACCACTGGCGCTAGGTAGTCCTCATCAGTGTGTTTTTGCCAGATTGAGCATGCTGAATTGGTAATGGCAGTCATCTGGTAGAGACTCCAAACGAGAACAATAAAAGGAAGACAGCAATACAAGAAAACAGCACTTTCGTGAGGACACACATAAGCTGTGTCTGAAAAGTGCACTCGTCCACTATGTCGGGCACTATGTAGTGAATCAACCATTTTATAGTGTTGTTTGAAATTCCAACAGTCAATTTTACCCACTAGTTAGGGCACTACAAAATTACCGCGCCTCGCCAAAATCTAGTGCCCTGACACTGTACTACAGGAATACACATGTACCATCATGCACTGCAGGTTTCTTTTACTGTGCCCTACATAGTGAACGAGTGCACTTTTTGGACACACTACACTACTACACTACTACACTACTGTTATCCCAGAGGAAGAGGAGCGAGGCGGAGGGAGGAGAGACGGGGGAATGTTCAGTCACACTTTCACTTTCTCTCTCTCTCTCTCTCTTTCTCTCTCTCTCTCTCTCTCTCTCTCTCTCTCTCTCTCTCTCTCTCTCTCTCTCTCTCTCTCCACGGAAGACAGTAGTGCACCCCGGACGGATCTATCTGTCACCGTGCCCACCAGACCCCACTGTGTCTGAACTAGAGAGACAAGACGTGTGTTTATGCAACATTGCCAAGATCCAGCGCACTATTTAAGTAACAGTTAGTAAAAAGGTAACATCCCGAGTGTCCGAAATTAACTAAACGTCATCTCCTCTTGTTCACTATTTAAACCCCTATATAGCAAATTCTATGTAGTTAACGAGTGAACGAGTGAACGAGTGCACTTTTCAAACACAGGGATGGAGTAACATGTCATGACTGGGTAGCAACATGTTATGACTAGGAATAGGCCTTATTTTGTATGACTTACATTGTTATGAATGAACTAGAGCTGTCATTATCAGGTATATTTGTATTGAGTAATGGAATATTTTTTGATGATTCATAAGCCTGCAATTTATAACAACAATCAGTTAATTTCATGTCACATAAATGAAATTGAACTACAAATATGAACACATTTGTGAGGTCCGGGTTTTCTCCCTTTCAACGCACAAAAGAAGTGCTCATAGCTCCCATTTGTGTTATTATAACATGCAAATTCTGTCCTGATCATTCACATTGTAAAAACAGATAGCACTGATTTTAACTGATTGAATCATGTAAATTATTTGAATAAAGTAATTGTGAATGCCCTAGGAAAATATGGATACATGAGAACTTAGCATAAAACAAAGCAAGGTGTTCTCACTCAATTCATGAACTAATTTTGTCACACAGTTTGTGAACACGCACCAGTCATTTGTTTTATTCTGCTGTCTGATGTACTGACCTGACCAGGCTTTAGCTTCTAAAATGTCAAAGAAAGAACATAATTCCTGAAGTCATAAATACTCAGAGAATTGTGAGAATCACTAACACATATCACAGAGAATCACACTAGAAAGCTGTAAATAGTTTCATAATATTTGTATTCTTAATATTAATGAAATCAGTGCCCCACTATTTTGGTGTAAAATTTAGGCATTTAAAAAATTACAGTAGTTCTGTTTGGACATAAAAATGAACCACAAAAGAAGATATCCAGGATATGTCGAAGCATTCTATATTGGCTGTAATATTTTCCAGATGCATTTCATTAACTAATCACTTATGGACCATCTGTAGCGGTCAATCAACTAAAGCAAGATCCTGATTTGCTCCTGAACAGCAGAACAGAAGGGGGAAGGAGAAGCTTGTGGTGGAGGCCCTGGAGTCTGCCCGCCCCATTAACAGACATCCATTATCTCTCCGCACACTGTTGTAAGGCACTAGAGATGAATTGGTAGCATCCCAAAGGGAGCACGTGCACACACGCACTCATGAGAACACACTAAGGGGGTGGGAGGGAGAGAGCAAGTGTGACAGAGCAACAGAAGAACACTGAAGATAAGGAGCGGCAGGAGCTGGGCCCTAGATGAATTATTGAAGCAGCACTCTAGACACTCATTTCCGTTCCTCTTGTGTTTGTGTGCGAGTACTCTGTGTAATCTCCTTACCATTATATTTCCCAAATTGAATCCGTTTTTATAAACAGGGATTCAACAAGAGTGTGTATTGACTCTTAATTTGGGTATGCTTCATTGATTACACAGTTATTGGCCAGATTAGTGGACCTGCTTTAACCAGTGCATTGGTTAGGTATGCAATTACAGACTGTAGCTCATCACCAAAGGATCACCACTGTTGAGATATTGTTTGGGTGGTGGGCCATTCCCAGTTCAGCAGGAACATGATACCGACAGAGTAGCGTGTGTTGTGCGGGCACAACTGTGTTGCTAGTTCTTGTGTGTTAGACGTTGCGTAGACTGGTCAGCTACTCAACCCAGTAGCCAATGGTGAACAATTCAAGGTCGGTACCTCAAACTCAGCACCAGAAAACACAGCATGTGTTTACCCACGGGGATTGTTCTGAAAATGTTTATTTTTTTCTGTTAAACACAAACCAAATGTATTCTATTGGTGTGTAAGTCAATTGTCTACACTGAAGAATAGTCTGTTAAACCAGACCTTGTGGATTTTGCCAACTACCTTTAAAGTTGCAGTTGGTAGGGTTGAGAGGAGCATGGACTTGATCATTTGAACAACAAGTACAACATTCAGCTCTCTCCCGCTCCCTCTCCGCTGCACTCCAGCCCTGCCTCCACCTCTGATAAGGTGCCCTGATGTTTAGTCTTGTTTTATTTTATTGTTTTAGTCTTGTTTTATTTTATTCTTTCTTTCTGGCTTGCTCTTCTTCCGTGGTCTTATGTTTGTCTTACTCTTTGTTCGGGGCATTTTTCATTCGGTCCTGGTGGATTCATGCAAATGGTATTAGGAGTTCTTGGTGGAGCCAGAGGAGCCTTATTTTCTCACAGATTATCTGTTTTATTTACGACTATCAGGACATAGTGAAAGCTTTAGAAAATATGACACATTTTCATAGAGGTTACATTCTGCAAACTGGAGAACACTAATAAACTAACAGCAGACGGACCATTCATAGAGTGTACCAGTCATGCTAAATTATCTTATTCACTTACTACTAACAGCTTCCAGCAACATACCTGAAAGACTTTTAAAAACAGGGTATACTATAAATTGGGAGAAATACGGAACTTATTTGCTCTGTTCCTGAAGTTGATGGGCTGGTTTGAAATGGATTCTTACAAACCGTCCAGAGAGTCTGGCAGGCCGAGCTTGAATGTGCTTGCTGCTGGTGGCAAAACAGCATTTAAACAAGCATCTGTTTCATCACAGAAGTGTGAGGTTCCGTAAAAGTGAACATGTTGGTTAATCAGGTGGCATTTCTGTTTTTAAATGTTTTATCAAATTATTATTATTGAGTATTTATTGCAGCCCTAGTTGTGTTGTTTTGTTTACCAGTGAAGGCCCTGAAACGGAAGATTCTGAAATGTGTGGTGATTTTAGCATGGCCACACAAACACATGTACGCCACTGGGCAGACGTTATTTTATTACTGGAGAACTTTAGAAATACTTAAAACAAATGGACTGGTTTTTAAATATTTTATACTCATTTAGTCACAAAGGCTCAAACTATTGGTTTTAATGACGACATATCAGGTCTATCTTTAATGTAGTGACATTCACTTTGTGTTGGATCATTAAAAAAGAAAAAGATGATTCAACATTCCTTCTGGTTTATGTACAGTTGAACAACATTTAATTCTTCAACAGGATAATGATCTCAACCATAGTTCAGAATTGTGCCAAAATTATGTTTAGTCCAAAGAAAAGCAACATGTATTGAGTTATGACTCCCCAGTCTCCAGATCTTTGTCATATTGAGCTGTTTAAAATGAGAAAAGTTTGAAATGAGCATCCAGCAAATGAGACGTAGCTGCTTGCATGCTTGAGAAGGTGCTGGGAGGGTTTGGACACAAGTTATTTCCAAAAATTAACAGGAAGGCTGCAGCGAATTTGCTGCAAGCGGTGGTTATTATCATGAAACTTTTACATAAGCTTTGACATCCATAAAATTGCACTTATGTTGTATACTGTTACATTACACTTCAAAACCATTCATTTACATTTGTTTTAAGTATTTCTAATGTTTTCTTGTAATGTTGAAAGAGCTGTATGTTTTGGGGTTTTTTTTGTGTTTTAAATCAAGATTTGGCCCAAGCTTCTGATCTCACCTCAGTTTAACTTTGTAACCTCGACGTATCAATGGATTATTGCTTAGAATGTGTAACATGTGGTCAAAGGTCCTTCATGCTCATTTTGTTTTGCCTGCACAGCAGTATTCTTGTCGTCTTGTATACTTCCTCAGTTTTGAGAAAGAGACGTATTTACTTTGTGTGTCAGTATGACTAGAAGGTTGTTATGGAGATCTGTACCCCTGCTTGTCTAGGGAGTAAGAGTGGTGCCATGCAAGGACACAGGAAGGTCACAGTATCAAAACCTTTGTGGAATCTCATTTCTCCCCAGCAAGGTCACTTTATTGCCCAACAGACGTAAGAAAGCAGAGCTGGACAGCATCTCTGACTGTATATAAGGACAATTAAAGATAAAGACAGAAAATAAAGATCCTCTGAAGACCAAATAAAGCTGTGGTTGTATAAAGCTGAGTCATTGGTACACTTTTAGCAAAAAAGTACTAAATA
This sequence comes from Alestes dentex, assembly GCA_037576975.1. NCBI lineage: Eukaryota > Metazoa > Chordata > Actinopteri > Characiformes > Alestidae > Alestes > Alestes dentex. Next base: position 16,638,290 of record JBBIGA010000011.1, read on the forward strand.
GTACATAAGTGGAAAATGACGTGACCCAAGAAGTCTAATTACAGAGAGTGGTGTTGAGGAAGGAGAGAGGTCTCCAGACAGTGGGTCTATGTCTGTCAGAACGCATCAGCATTTTCCGTCAGCTGAGACACTGAAACATTTTCCATTTCATCTTTGAACACATTTGACAGGAACAGATGTTTCAGCACTTGTTGGTTTTCAGCGTTTTTCAGTCTGTAGTAGCACGCTATTTAACCACAGAGGATTAGGCCATTAGTTTTAAAGGAGACATATTAGGTCTGTCTCTAGTGCATTGCCTTTTTTACTTTGTGTTGGATCATAAAAAAGGAATCGCTCAATTCTTCAACATCACACAATTCCCTCTGGTTCACTGGACAACATTTAATTCTTCAACAGGGTAATGATCCCAAGCGTTCTTCAAAATTGTGCCAAAATGATATTAAATCCTAACAAAGGCAAACATTTTTGAGAACTGCGTCTTGACCTCCCCAGTCTCCAGATCTTTCTCCCAGTGAGGTGTCGGATGAACCTGACCGACAAGTTCAAAATGAGCATTTAGCAAAGGAGACAGAACTGATTGAGAAGGTGCTGGGAGGGTTTGGACACGGGTTATTTCCAAATATCTCTTGAAAAGTGCCGCAAGTCTGTGTTGCTGTGACAAAGGCAAGGATTGGTTATTTTCATGAAACTCCTACATAAGCTTTCACATCCATTGAACTGAACTTACAATCTTCTGGCTTGTAGTGTACTTGGGGAAATCTCATTCTACTACCGTCAATGTTAACAATTTACCTACATTTACGTATGATTACCTACACTAATTTTCAACAAGTTTTTCTAGACTGACTTTTTGAACCATTCATAGTTTGCACTGCTGAGGCCCAGTGATGACTATGCTAGTGTAGCTGCCTTGTTCAGATACAAACAGCAGCTTCTTTTGACAGCTCTCTTGATAAACATTTTCTTCTATTTTCATGGTGAATGGGTTGTGTTTTGAAACACTGAGTCTGAAGTATGCTATGCAAGCAAAAACAGCTAAAGACTACTTTAGACAATGCGCACAGGAATGAGCAGCAAAGTGAATAGTTAGTTTCCCTCTAGAGCCACCATCATGATAAACATGCACAAACTGTATTGCATAGGAGGAGGAAATATACTCATTCGTTGGAACATCTGGATAGCGTTAGATTCTGAGAATTTTGTCCTCTCATATAGCTACGAGAAAATGCCCTACTTTTCAATAAAAAAAACTGTAATTAACATGATTAATTGTGCAAAATAATGTAGATAAAGAGACCCTTTTCTGGAGATACTAGGTTTTCTTCTGTCGTTCACAATATGGGATTTGAGTGCCACATGAAGACTACACACTGCCTGTGCAACACTCCTTAAAGCGAGACAGACATCCCACTGTGGGGTTTGACACCAGCTATGTTGATGCTAATTAAAGTTCTCAGGTGGTCCGCTTTGGGAAAGGTACACAAACATAAGGTCCTAAAGCTATTATTTTACGCGTAATAATGCCATATATTAAACATATATTTTGTATGTAATTGTAATATTTAAAAAGCTGTTAAGTTTAAATGGTGGTTCAAGGAAAAGGTTACAATTTTAATTTATTTTTTGGCTTTTGAAGCCTTTCATCCTGTTTCCTGTGTGTTATGAGTGCAGCTATGAAAGAGAGCAAAACGACTTCAGTAACCTGCAGTGTTCTGTGGGGTCAATATTAATCTAAAGATCAGGGTTTTGGCAAAAAAAAAAAAAAAAAAAAAATTAGGGTAATGGGCAAAAAACTCCCTTAGTGTGGCTGAATGCATCAAGGAATGATGCAATTTAATCCTTCAGTACATAGTTATTTTGCAGAAGAGAGTGCCTGTTCAGAATGAGTGTGGTGGCGAGAATTTAGGTAAATAAAATGGACGAATCTCCAAACGGTGGAATTAACAGGTTTGTATCCTTCTTCACAGGCTTTGAACAGAGGGATCGCGACTGTCAAAGAGGATGCAGTGGAGATGCTGGCCAGTTATGGCCTGGCCTATTCCCTGATGAAGTTTTTCACTGGACCTATGAGTGACTTCAAGAATGTGGGACTGGTGTTTGTCAACAGCAAACGTGACCGGAGCAAGGCAGTGCTTTGCATGGTTGCTGCTGGAACTGTAGCCATCATTTTCCACACTCTAATAGGTCAGTCTTAACATTCATTTCTTTCTTTCTCTGACCTTTCTCCCGTCTTCCTACCTCACACCCGTCCCCACAGGATTCGTGGGCAATTAAACCATCATTGCTATTGCTATTGCTATTTTTAATTAATAGTATATAAATAACGCAGCGAAAACATTTTATATTGTTATATGATAAACTTTCTGTTTTGTGTCGTTGATGTGCACAGCTAGATGTTGTTTCTTTATTTATATTTTATATTACATACTTTATTGATCCCAGAGGAAATTACCTGAGTCCTCTGGATTTAACCCATTCACCTGAGTGAAGCGATGGTGCCTTTAGAGCAGTGTGTGGGGACAGTTCCTTGCTCAAGGGTACCCCAGAGGTGCTATTGGCAGTTCTGGGATTCGAACACACAACCATATGATCACAGGGGAAACTTCCTAACCACCAGGCCACTAGCTATTAGAGAATAACATTTGTGTATTAGTTTAGTGATTAAACTAACTACCAGCGGCAAACTTAACAAAAGCAACAGCGAAGTGGAATGTTCCAGTTTCCATCAAGAGCATCCACTGTGACCAGAATACAAAATCTGAATGAAAAATAGGGAAAGGGCTACAATCACTGAGGAACCATTGACTGTATAGAGCAAAAATTTGGGTGCCTCTGGCCAAATATCATATTTTAGCTGAAACAACTGAAATAATTGTGTAGAAAAAAAAAATTGCCCACCTGAAATCAGTATTTGGTAACACCCACCCACTTTAGCAAAATTGTGCCGTTTCCACTCTTCCATGCAGAACATTTCTAGACCAGCAATGTTCTTGTGTCTTATATGCACAGCTTGTGTAGAATCTACCTACAGATTTAGAGTTATGTTCAAGTCAGGGATCTGTGAGGGCCAGTTGCAAAGCTTCATTTCAATGCTGCTCCTTTTTTTCTCCAAATCTTTGGTGACTGTGGCCGAAGAACACTGGTCATAGCTCTTGGTCGTAGGCACACATCAGATTTTTGAGGTTTCCTTCTAGCAGTCTTCCATTCAAACCATGTTTATGCAATGAAAAATCCAGCACCACTCCTGTGTCAGCTAAACCTTTCTGCAGGCCATTAGCTGTCATAAGGGGGCTTTCCTTTGCCCCTCTGGCCAGTTTTCTCGGTCTTCCAGATCTTCCCCTGACTTCTCACTTCCCCTGACTTCACACCGTTAAAATGTTCTTGAAACATTGGAGGAAAAAAATTCTTTAGGGTCAAATTTGAGGATAATATAATAACGTGATTAATCTCAACACAAAATAATGCAGTTAATCACAATTAATAATTGTAATTTTTTGACAAACATATATTCCAATAATACCAGTTGGCCTATAGAATTGCCCAAATTCTCCTGTGCTCTTTTTTTGTGTGAAATTTGACTCCCTGTGTGCTCTATTTTTTGTGTGAAATATTTTCATTAATTCTGAGATATTGTCATTTCCCTTAAGATGCTTGTTGCGACAGTGTTTGCAGCTCTACGTCACATCCGATTTCCTTCACTTTTTAATCGCGCTTCATTGAAATATTCCGTAAGTAAACAAATAATAATCGAAATAACATCTCCCCATCCGGTAATCAGTAATGGGGTGCAGATTTGACTCCCTATGTGCTCCGTTAGGTGCCTTGACCAGCAGTTGTGCCAGATGTGCTCTGGGTTGTAATTTCCCTCTGTACACAAACTCTAGTGATAATGGCTCCACAGGAACACCGTGTTTGGCTTATGCTTCCATCCGCCGTGTTGACACTAGGCGTTTTGTTCCAGGTTGCTGTACACATGCTCGCTATGTTCCTCTTGCATGGATGGGTTCCTGCCAAGCTGTTGTCACTTTCACGTAAATAGACCTGGACATGGAGAAATGGCGTCATCTGCACACTGTCATTAAACGGTCCTTGAGCAGTTTGTGTAAAATGCCACTGCCCTCCTACTTCGGTGCACCAAAACGCTGCGACTGGTCCCTTCCATATTTACCAAATTACAGAAAGTTGGTGTGGCCGAGGTCAAAAATAGGCCGAGTTTTAATGAGACTGAAGATAGCAACTGTCTCTTAAAATGAGATGATGATAGGCTGAAAGCCCACTGTGTTGTTAGTTGGCCCTGTGCCTTCCTCTCGACGTCCACATCCTGACCGCATTTACCCAAGGTCGTTTTCACCCTATTGTGTGTGGTAAAGAGTCTCTGACCACCCATGCTGTGCTGTACCACAGCAGTAATGACACAGTGGAGAATGATGGTTAGACACAGCTAAGTCATATCCTCCAGGTCCTGTCAGCAGCACTACCTGGAGTAAAAACTGGAGTAAAGGCTCTAATAAAGCAATTAGTTAAAATGCATAGTCACTGTTTTGGCTCAAAACTTAATATCTCCAAAAGAACCTCTTTAAGTCACATTGTGGGAGAAAGAAAAACGTAATTTATGACATAAGTTTACATTTTGTCATTTTTAGTAATTTCTAATGATCTGGTTGTCATGGATTTTTGAGACGGTATAAAAGGCGGATGATGTTTCCAAATTATGCAATACAAATGATAAAAAATTAAACGAAATTTAATAGACATGACGCTGATCTGGTACCAGGTATCGATATCCAGCCAGTGTCTGTAGCAAATGCTGGATTCGATAAAGAATAAATACAACCCAGTCCTGTAAAGTCCTGAAATAGCACACTCTTATTGTGTAATGTCATGTCAGCTGCATGGGAAGAGTATTTGAGGAATTTGAGCACAATAACCTACTTTTAGATGATCATCATAATCTTAGTGCTTTGACTAAAAATAGCCCATTTGAAATTAGAGCTGGGCAATATGAGTATAGTTGCTGCCATAATGAAAAAGTGTCACCGTCCGCTTTTTTGAGCATATTGTGGTCGAAATTGTCAGACTTAAATAAAACTGACCAACTACGTTTCATTATAAAGAGTGTAGTTTCATTGTATTTAGTGTAGTAATCGAACATTTTAATTAAACTTATTTGTACTCTAGTACATGTTTTAATGTTTTTTTCCAGATGCCAGCAAAATAGATAAAATGACATATTGTGCATCTCCTATTTAAATGTTGAGGAGTTAAAAAAAAACCCCAATAATATCAGCTGATACTGAACTTCATAATACAGGAATGGGTACTGGAAAATGCTTATGCATTATTGTTTTGCTACAATGCACTGTGTTTATACCATGGTGGATTAATAATATAACAGAGCTTCTTTATTTTCCAAAGAGCAAATACCAAATATGAGTGAGATTTTTAGTAATATCATTATGATTAGTTATTCAGTGCAGTTGAATTGCCACATTCAGATACAGTCTGTAACTATGGTGCATATTAACACCCCAGAACGTAACGTTACTGCTTTTCCCCCCTCTCAGCCTATACGGACCTAGGCTACTACATCATCAACAAGCTGCACCATGTGGATGAGTCGGTGGGCAATAAGACTAGGAAGGCTTTTCTCTACCTGGCTGCGTTTCCCCTGCTGGACGCCATGGTGAGCAACATCTTCCATCAAACAGACTGAATTCACACGCTGCCATCTATCCACTCCACTAGCGAGCTCTGTGAGATCTGGCTTGGCTTTTGAGGACAGATGGAGAGTGTATGTGCATTTGTGTTTGGGGAGAAAGTGTGTGTGTGTGTGTGTGTGTGTGTGTGTGTGTGTGTGTGTGTGTGTGTGTGTGTGTGTGTGTGTGTGT
>JBBIGA010000011.1:16658903-16691692 GCA_037576975.1 Alestes dentex
TGTGTGTGTGTGTGTGTGTGTGTGTGTGTGTGTGTGTGTGTGTGTGTGTGTGTGTGTGTGTGTGTGTGCATATATGTATATGTGTGCAGACTACATCTACATGCATTAGTGTGGGAAAGTGAAATATAATATTTATGTCAGTAGCTTTACAGCTGCAGATGGAATAAAATGCAGAGGTTTTAGCACTGTACTCTGGTGTCACCGAAAAGTGTCATCAAATTTCTGGTTCAAGTTGTTTTTTTAAGTATGCGGTCTGCTGACACAAATATGAATCCAATTTCCCTGTTTAAACTTCTTTCTTTTCATCATGACACTCGTAGGATAAATGTAACATTCATCTTTCCTTCTGAAATGTGTTGTCGTTGTGTAATAGTTTGTCTCTTTCAGTGGAAAGTCATGCCATGCTCAGTCAAAGGAAACTTTTCTAACAATAAAAGCTATAAAAAAGAAGGATGCAACTTTGAGGCTGTTTGTAACATTAGGTCTGTGGTCTGTGTTTTGAGAATCTGTCTGTTTGTTATGCAACTTTTGGCTAAAAATCAGAGGGACCTGCACCAAAGCTGTGTTGCCGGCGCATATGTCCATTGTGTAAAGCCTAATTGTTTGTGTCTTGCTTCCACAGCTCTGCTTTGTGGTTTTCTGGACGCCTCATGTTTCTGAGCGCATCCTGGTGGACATCATAGGAGTGGACCATGCCTTCGCTGAACTCTGTGTGGCCCCGTTACGGATCTTCTCCTTTTTTCCTATACCCGGTAAAGCTTCCTTTCCTTAGTGGACACAGTCCTTATCAAGCAAGCAAACACACACACACACATTTGAGGACTGTGCCTTCTTTTGAAATGAGATTTTTTTTTTACAGATATTGTTCAGTCAAATACCTGCATATTAAGTACTTTTGATATTGATCAGGATTTGGTACTAGGATCTTGGTATAAAACAGCTTCTTCTAATGCTTTGGGTAGCGTCTACTATTGCGTAAATGACAAGTTTTGGCTAAATAATGATTTGACTGTTTATGTTCCAGTACCTTATTTTACATTCCATGTACCAGTATCTTACATTATGTATATGTATGCGTGTGCGTGTGCATGTGCGTGTAAATGAACACTGTTATTTATTTCCTGCCCTGTATTTTTTTCTCAATATTTTCATGACATCACAAAATCACCAAATTCAAACAGTTTTGTAGACCAGTTGCAGTGTATGGTCTAGAGAGTGGGTTTATTTTGAAGCTTTAAAAATGTTTACACACATCAGACACAAGTAAATTAGTTTTCAATGAAACTGAGCTATTAACTGTTGTTAAAAGGACACGTAAATTAATTTGCCTTAAAGGTGGTTTAAACAGCTGAACTTTATGAGTACTGATTTACTCAAAACAGGGGGATTAGATGTGTGGGATATGGCACTACTGCCACTGTTTTTCAAAAAAACAAAAAACAAGAGCGGACTAGTCCTTAATACCACTAGAAATTTGTATTAAAAACAGTTTTTAAAACCTGAGCGTCCCCAACAAGTGGATGGGCACGGATCCTCCCAAACACAGTCTTTCTTTTAAAGATGCTCCCGCATGTGTTCCAGAAGCTGTCTGGGAACTTTAATTGGTTCAGTCGGCGGTCTCTGAGCAGTTGTGTAACTTCACACAGATGATCCTGCTCACTGTGGCCAAAACGCCTGAGTCACGGTCCTGTGTTATGTAATCCGGGGGGAGCTTTAGTGGTAGACTTTATCTGCTGTTAGAGAGGCCATCCCATGAGGAGAGTTGAGGATGAGGTGAAGGTCAATGATTATGGTCACACTTCTGGAACTCAGTCATGAGAGGGCACTGGGGCGTTTCCTCAAAGGAGAAAACAAACTGAGAGGAACTGTGTGTTTGTAGATATTTGATTAACTTAAAAATCTGAAAAATAAAATCGTCATTTTGTACAAGTCTGTCAAGCTGTGACCCCGTCTGGCGGATATTACAGTTTTCAGTGTTCCAGTACTGTCATGTGATTGAAATGCCTTTGGATGGTGCAACTGAGCGTGATGCAAATTTTTTTTTTTTTTTTACTGCTGCTGTGTGAAAAGTGACGGTTCGTGCTCACCTGACTGGCTGGCTCATGACCCTGAAGAAGACCTTTGTCCTGGCACCCAGCTCCGTTCTGCGGATCATCGTCCTCATCACCAGCCTCATAGTGCTGCCCTACATGGGGTGAGGGGGTTAATCTATTTTCACTGCTTTTGTATATTCGTCACCACTCGGACCCACTACTGCGAAAAAACATCGTTATCTGTTTCATTTTTCTTTTTTCTTTCTTTATTTAACCAGTAAAATCCTTGTACTGATAAAAACACAGTCATTGTCAGACCAAAAGTGTAACTTTACAGGAAGATGAAGAAAAAAAAAACCTTTCTTTACTTTAAGTGTAACTTAATGGAAGTGGAATTTATTTAATTTGATTCTGGACCATTTCTGTTGATAAACAGCAGCCGTTGTTTTCAAAAAATGTCCAAAAGTAAAACACACCATCATGTCTAAAAGTAAAAAAGCAATCATATTGAAATCACTGTTTTCAATAATATAAATACAATTTTATAACAGTATGACCCCCGTAGTCTTCATGAAGTAAGTCATTTGGAATTTTCACCTACTCTACTGCGTTTACGTTTACGGCATTTAGCAGACGCTCTTATCCAGAGCGACGTACATCGGTGCTCAAGTAGTCTACGTCTGTTTTTCATACCTGTAAAGCTATACTAAAATCCACTTTTAACCAAGTTACTCCTAAGCTAAGTTACACACCTAAACACACCCTGCCAGAAAGAAAACAAAGTCAGAGGTTAATATAGAAGTAAGGAACAACAGTTAAGAGGGTAAGTGCTGGAGTTTTTTTTTTGTTTTGTTTTTTTTGGGGGGGGGCGGGTTTTGGTTTTTTGCTGCTGACGAGGTGTTTGTTTCATAAAACGTTGCTCTTTTTTATGTTCGAACATTCTTTTGGTGATTGTGCCCAAAGAGTTCCATTTTTACTTCACATTAGTCGGCGCATGTGTTTCCAGAATGCCTCTATCTTAACTAGATGGTGTTCTTCATACTTCAGTCTTTGACATTCATGGTGAGGTTATAGGTGAAGATTCCTTCGGATCTTTTATGTAGATCATGTTTGTGGAACAAAGCTGTACATTAGAGCGATGGTTCTCAACCTTTTCAACATAAAGGCCCACCTGTCTATCACAGCATGTTGCCAAGGCCCGCTTGGCCACATTAGATGATATTAAATAACCCATTGCGGACCAATGGCCGGTCTTGATTTTAGATTCACGGCCCAATCAAAAGCCTTGGCGGCCCATCAGTGGTCCGCGGCCCAGTGGTTGAGAAACCCGGCATAAGAGCACATCACATCATCACCAGTCCTACGTCAGCTACCCCTTTATGCAGGTCCGTTCTGTCATCTGGGGGTTTTGCTTTGGTCTTGGTCTTCCAGATCTTACCCTTGACTTCCACAGTTCTCCCTTTAACTGCCATTTTAGACAGTTCAAAATGCAAAGGGGAATGGCTTGATACCTTTTTATAGACCTTCCCTGTTTTGTAGGCATGTTTTATTAGCTCCATTTTCAGAACCTCATCAGCTGTTTAGAAGAACCCATAGTTGATAAGTGTTAGGTCTGAAGAGTCAGAAAATGTGTTCTGCTCTGGAACTATCAGATGACAGTTCAACATCCTAATGAGTTAAGTGAGTCAAGTTTTGACACTTTACAATTGGAAGGCGCATACCACCATTAGTTTTATTTTGTATTGAAGTTAAATATAAAATAACTGTACATTAACATTGTCAGATCATTGTCAAAAAAGAGTAATGATCCATTCAAACACTGTGCTGTAGAGTTTGGCAGTCATTTTAAGGAAGCTATTAGAAGCTGTTAGATGTGCCCAGACTAATAAAACGAGCTGTAAATTATTCCATTATAACTGAAAAAGAACAAAGTTAATAGATTATAATTAAGATTCAGAAGAACTTGTATTGGAAATCTAGTGATCTAATCTGGTAGGCAGGTAATGACCAAATTTTACTTCAAGATCAATACAATATGGCTATTTACAATATTGCAATTGTAAAATTTAAATATTGAATAAAACCCCTAAAATACTTTTTGATGTCTGATTTATAACTCGTGTTACTATAGAATAAAATAATTATTTGTAGGAAAAGTGATTCTGGAATGGGGAATCGTTATAATAGATGAACAGTGACACGAAACGAAAGGACAGTCACTCTTTTCTAATATGAGGCTAATCCGCTACAATTTGCAAAATAATTTGTGTTTAATTTTGAGTGGCATCCAGTAAAAGCACATGTAAAAAAAAATCCACACGCAAAGAACCTCCACTTGCACCACAGTCTGACCTCTCTCTGGCTTTGCGCTGGTTCTCCAGAGCCAGGCGGTGAATCCACTGTTTACACAGCGTTACAACACCTGTTGTGGTTTTTGCCCTCCGTTCAAACACTGTAGTTCAAATAGTGCACAAAGGCATTCTCCCCCGAAGAGGCTGTTGATCAAACATTTTCCAAAACAGTGTGTTGAAAGTGTTTAAATAAGGAACGGTCTCCACATTGTGGAATTTATGCTGCTTTTCCACTGACACAAGGAACCACGAACCATGCGCACTACGAACAAATGTTTTTCCATTCTAAATAAAGTGGCCCGTGCCCGAGTTGTACCCGTCCTGTTACAGCTCTGCTCGACTGCAGAGCCTAAAGTGAGCCGCAGCCAAGCTGAGTGTGTCACTGCTTTTTGAGGCCACTGGTTTTTTTTTACTATCTGCACAAAACAATGGAGATACAAACTAACAACTGGGAAGTCGGTGAAGTACAAGTATCTGTTTGGGCTGAGGATAAATTTCAGTGGGAGTTTATGTTTAACGCTGTGAGAAACCAGGACAAAGATAACAAGCTAGCTGGGTTCTGTGTAAATCACAACCACAAAGAATGACTGGTAAATAATAAAAGACCTCAGTAACTAAGGCGGCTCCGACAGAAACATTTTCCGCTGGTTCGACTCCATGGACGCGGTTTTAGGACGACGACTGGCCACAAACTGTGGGAGAGAATTGCGTTGCTGACGCGTGAGAAACACCGTTACCGGGCTGAAAGAGAATGGAAAATCAAAGTGTGCTGCAAGTTCTGTGCCACCGCAGTATGGTTTCAGTACAGCACAGTTCCTGTACACCTGTGGAAAAGTGCCTTTAGTTTAGTACTCTCACTTTCCACTTTATTAGAAACAGGCTGCTTTGTGCTTTCACTCAGTGACCACTTCATCAGCTCTTCCTCATAAAGTGGTCATTGAGTAATGGACTGTTCTCAACACAGCAATGACACTAACATGCATGGTCGTGGCATGGCGGTGTGTGAGGTGCTGGGAGTGTATTAGGAATGACATTATTGCATTTGGTTTTTACACACAGCACTGTCAAGAGCATCTAAAAATATCTTTAAAAATAAAAATGAGAGAGAGAGAGAAGCTTTGTTGTTAGAAACGTACCACTATTGAAGGGCTGGAGGGTGGCTAACACATGACTCCAGTTGGGTTACCATCTCACCAACCAGATGGAGCTAAAAGGAAGGGGTTTCTGATGAAGTGGTGCTCCAGATCACTTGACCAAGACTCATTATTTACCCTTAAATAGCAGGAGGGTGCGGTTATGGTCACTAATCATAGAGCTACTGAGTGAGATAAGGAAGTGTGTTTGTGTGTTTTATGATGTTATGCTTAATTTGCCTCCTGGGTCCCAGGAGCTTTAGTTCTGTAAGTAATTGCTGGCTCTTTCCACCTCAGGGTGCATGGAGCCACTCTGGGGGTTGGATCCCTGTTGGCCGGCTTTCTAGGAGAGTCCACAATGGTAGCAATTGCAGCCTGCTACGTGTACCGGAAACAGGTGAGGAAACAGCGCTTATAAATTATAGTTCACTGTAATGAGTTGTTTCTGCCGGAACACTATTTCACCTCTGATTGGTCAAGTTTGTTTTCTGCAATTAAGGTTGCTATATGTCAGCTCGCTAACCAATAATTACAGGTTTATGGCATACCAATCTTTAACTCCAAAAATAACCACAGTATTCCATTATACAGCAGAGGAAGAGGAAGCCCACATACTTTATGTAAAAGAGTGTCCGATATTAAACACCAGTACCTGATGTTGCTGTTGTGGCTGAATGCAATCAAATCCTCACAGCGATGTTCCGACACCAGGTGTAGAGTCCTCTCAGAAGAGAACAGACTAGAAGTTGCCCAAACACAAATGTGGCCCTGAATTTGCATGTTTTATCATCGAAGTTAGCAGCTGTTCGCCCACTGTTCTCGATGGCAGCATCTTAATGGCACAGCGGAGGGTAACGTTATAAAACACGAGGACACATAGTGGAGGGACTTTTGGCTAAACTCGAGTTTGTGAGCTTTGAACCCGAGTTACTGAACTAGTGACTGATCAAGTAAATGAGTGAGTGACCGACCAACCAGGTGCTTCATATCTTAACAAAAAAAAAAAAACAAAAAAAGCATGATTCTCATCATGGCTACATGTCCACGTGTTTTGAAATCTATCACATTCAGGCCAAAAAATCTGTGCAATAGTGGAAAGACTTCCTCACCAAACAGACTACTTAGTGACACACATAATTCTTCAGGTCTCTCTCTTTTTAATGTGATGTTTGTTTCATTCACAGAAAAAGAAGGACTGCGATGGAGAAGTGGCCATCGGGGGTGAGGACTCCGCCCCCATGAATGAGGTCCGATCCGGCCGGATGGACGACATCGTAGAACTGAGAGAAGAGAACGATGACGATGAGGAGGAGGAAGAATGAGCGGAGGAACCGGTTCAGTACAGCCAGGATTTTACGGGACGTCCATGACCAGTCCATCGGAATTCTCACTCGTGTCTGCGTCCCTGCTGGTCACAGATGAATTACATGTTCTGGGCTCCTGCGAGGACCTGCTGGGGGGAACCAGGGAATCCTCTCGCTTTTTTTTTTTTTTTTTCAGGGCAGTTTTAATCGCTTACTGCCCCCTGCTTCTGCTGCTCTTTCCCCCTGCCAGAGCAACAGAAAGCCCTTTGCAGTGTGTGCACACAGAAAACGCTAAAAAGAGGGAGCTTTAGTTAGGAAACCGCAAAGACCGCAAGCGTCCGTCTTTGTGTTAAATATCACTTAAAAAATGTAAAACTGCACACATGTAGAAATTCACTTCAGTGTCTTCCAACTGTCATCAGGAATCTCCAGGTGCAGGACAGAGAAGATAGTTGATTTGTACCAAAGCAACTGTTGCACACTAACTGCTTTTCCTCTAATCCTCTGAGCTCTACTGTGCTGCCGTCCTTATACGTTTATGATCCTTGACAAAAGAAAAGAAAGCGAATACTAAAATGCAGTGACTTCATCTGCTTGGAATGTACATATCTTTTATCGTTGTTGTGTTTTGTTTTGTTTTTTTTTTTTTTAACCTTGACTATACTGCAGAAAGAGAACGACATTCTGGGAGCAGGCACCTCTCAAACCAAATGTTGCTGCACAGCTGCGAAGGACCAGTGAAGTCTTTTATCAGAGAAATGTTCCAAAAGAGAGTAAATATATATTATATTACAGATTTTTATCCATCTGAGTGTGAATCAGAGTAATTATGACAACAATAATGATAATAATAATAACAATAATAATAATGACTAGATTAAAAAAGGAAAAATGGCTGCGGAGTGGCAAGTTGCTTGGAGTTTGTGGGCCATTTTAGAGGCACTATTTTTTTAACATGCTACGTCCTAGGTGTATAAAATCTGGTACATTTTTTGTATGGGTGACGTCGTGAAGTCTGTAAATGGTGGGGAAGGGAGCGGATAATATTGGTGTGTTTTCATGATCATGTCTGTTGCAGTATTTTTAAGAAGAAGAAAAAAAATGGAAATTATTTAATTTGGGCATTTATTTTATATCTCAGGATGTATATTGCCGAGAATAATGCATATAAAAAGTATCTTGAAGTCCAGTTGCTGACCCTTCTTCTGTCCAGTACAGGTTTTCTCTATTGACGATACGGCACAAGTATTTATGATGTCTACAGCATTCGTTTAGTTTCTTTTACTTAGTGTTAAAGAGCGAAGTCTGGTTGAACACCTTTTGTATGAAACAGTACTGCTTGACCCAAAGCAGTGGAAACAGTAGAAATACGTTTTTTGTTTTTTTTTACTGTAATAAAGACAAGAACAGCTTTATTTAACAGTGATTAAAGGGTGATAATGTGGTTGAAAAGTTGTGTTCTGTCCGTTATTTGTATGGTTTCTGCTCCATCTCACTTCCAGAGAGGAAAAGTAGTGAAGAGAATAAAACATGTAAAATGTTAAATGATTTCATTTTTCGAAGTAAATGCAGCTTCAAATCTAATTAGCAGTTTTGTTTGTAGTAATAAAACCCAGTACTGTGCATAAGTCAGAGACCACTCTATCATTTAATTTCTAGCCAAAACAGCTTATTAAGTACAAGTTATTTGTGTTTCGGCGTCAGAAGAAAACAGGAAACATCTACAATGTTTAGTTATTCAGTGTGTCTGTTCTTTCCTTGCAGGGATATTTTTCTAGCCACCAAAGTTCAGTCACTCATAGTCCGGCTGCTCCAAGTTATAGTTACAGATAACAAGTGCAAGAGCTTTACTCCACACCTCAAAAGTCTGTCTTCAGTGTAGTAATCCAGGTTGGGCCCCACAGTGGCACAGTGGGTTGTGCTGTTGCCTCACACCTTTAGGGTTGGGGTTCAAAGCCAAGTCCTGGTCTTTTGTGTGTGTGTGGAGTTTGTGTGATGTTCTCATGGTGGCGTGGATTTCCTCTGGGGTCTCCGGTTTCTCCCACAGTCCTGAGTCATGCACGTCGGGTGATTCTAAATTGGGGATTCTAAATTGCCTGTTAGTGTGTGTGTGAGTGGTGTGTGTGTGTGTGTGTGTGTGTGCGCCCCGCCCAGGTGAGTCCCTGCCTCGTGCCCGTTGGCCCCGGGATAGGCTCTGGGTACCTGTGAACCTCGTAAGGAATAGGGGGTTACAGAAAATGAATACATGAATATTCCAGGTCTTGCATAGTTGTTAGGAGTCCCATTTTCTCTTAGACATCGATTTATGAATTAATTTTTAAGCTCAGTTTTTCACTTATGTCCCTTTGATTTCCCCCTTCTTTGTGCGAGTTGATTATCTTTCAATCTAATCTCCTGAGAAAGCTCTCCTTTAGCCATTAAAGATCAACACGAGAGAGATGTGAGAGGCAGCTGAGGTGTGGGTAGCTGCTTGTGTGAATGTTAGGATCTCTTGGAAGGGAAACCAAATGTCACTGAGAGCTTTGGGACTAGCTTATATAGGACACAGCTGTAACAGGCTGGGTTTAAGATGGGAATCATGGAATAGTTAAAGTAGCAGTAGTGTACAAAAATAAGCACTGGACAACTTCAAAATAGATTAAAAAAAAAACTGTTGGAGGCCTTTGTGTAATTTTCTCAGTTTCATTTTACAGACACTGCAAACTGAATAAACTATCCCTTAAGTCCTGTAGCACAAAACACAACTACACTTCCAGTCAGCCCATAGTGGTTTATACAAACGTCCACTGCGGCTACTCTTGCTGGAAATTCGGCTCCACGGCTGTCATCAAAGTGGTGCAGGAGTTGATTACTCAGGCAGATGAAAATTACACAGCATCAGCCACTACCCATGTTGAGAATGTCCAGACGGAACTCTCCTGAAGAGCTTTCTGGCAAACACCATGCTGCAGTCTTAACATGTCATGCTCTAATCAACTGTAATTTAATTTCAAATCCTTTTTGTACCTTTGCCTAATGGATACCAAGATCCCTTGTGTTAGCTATTTGGCCCAAATGACTGGATTCAGTGAGCACATCCAGGTGCCTCAGGACATCAGAAGCTTCCAACTGCTGTGAATGAAAGCTAGTGATGAAATGGTGCCCTCTGCTGTGTGCCTGTAGCTCTGCAACAACATCTGCCCACTCTGACCAAACGGGGAAAAAAATGTGCCGGACACGAGCACCTCCACCCAGTAACACAGACACTCTTAGATCAGGCACCGTGCCAGGAGCTCCATTTCAGCCTGGAGTAACTGGAGAAGCTCTGCGGTTTCGTCAACGAATCGTGCTTCTCCTAAGCCTAACGTTAACGAGTGGATCCGTTTGGCGTTCATGTCCTTCAGCAGGTCCTGCTGATCTAAATCGAGGTCACTCTTGCATGTTCATTGACACTGTTGCTCTTTGGCAGTGGGCCATTTATGTAGCTTTCATAGGCCTTTATGGTGGCCTGAAAGAGTGGTCCTGAAGAGGGTCCTCAGGAAGGGTAATATGACCTTAAATTTTAATTACATTTGAATCAGTATAACGTTGTTGTAACAACGGCTCGTCTAACCAAAACGGTACATTTACAGGAGGTTAAAATATTCTTATAAGCATATTAAGTTATAAACATACAATTCTACTGATTTTTCACATTACGCACATAATTTCATGCCTTGTGTGTAAACACTCGCAGTGGCTGGCTATGAAATTGTTAATTGTAGAGATACCAGTCCACTCAGATTTCTTTACTATGGTGGTGGGAACCAGGATTCACAAACTATGTGAACGGAGCTATTTAATCTAAGGGTGTCTTTTGAGATTTGAAATGTAATGATGACGATAGTAAAACGGTATGTTTGACCTTTTTCAAAATGAAAAAATATGTTCTAAAACCTCTCAAAACTACAATCAAGCAAAGTCTCAAGCACCAGACATTTATAAGCATTTCACCTAATACACGATATGGACAAAAGTATTGGGACGCCTGATGATTACACCAACCTGGACTTTAATGACATTGCATTCAGAGACATAGACTTTAATATGGAGTTGATCCCTCCTTTGGAGCTATAACAGCTTCCACTCTTCTTTAAAGGCTTTGCACAAGATTTTGGAGTTTCTGTGGGAATTTGTGCTCATTCATTCTGTAGAGCATTTATGCGGTCAGGCACTGACGTTGGACGAAAGGGCCTGCCTCACAATATCCGTTCCAGTTCATCCCAAAAGTGCTGGATGGGGTTGAGGTCAGGGATCTGTGCGGGCCAGTCAAGTTCTTCCACACTGAACTCCTCCAGCCACGTCTTTATGGAGCTCGCTCTGTGCACTGGAGCACAGTCATGCTGGAATAGAAAAGGTTCTTCCGCAAAATGGGCCCACAAAGTTGGAAGCATGGCGTTGTCCAGAACATCTTGGTTTGCTGAAGCATTAAGATTGTCCTTCACTGGAAGTAAGGGCCCACTTGAATTCAACAGTTATGAGGTGTCCCAGTCCTTTTACTCATATAGTGTATCTTTCTGTGAGGGAGATTTTAGAGGCTTTAATCCCTTCAGATGTCTGGAGGGACTACTCAGCACTATTCTAAACATATCTGACCGTATGTGTTTCTGACTGTATAAGAGTGAAAATTTTTACATCAAAACACAAATTCTTCATTTAATTACACAGGAAATTTCAAAAATCCGTAGAATCACATTTGAATGTTGTAACATTTTGTTAATTTATTTTGTATAATTTATAGTGAAACAATGGGTGGCCACAGGTTTCCTTTCCAATTAAGAGCACACCTGATTCCACTCTTCAGTCCTCAAACAGTTGATCAGGTGTTCCTGCTTAATTAAAATGAAAACCTGCACACATGCTGGCCCTTTGTGGGGAGGAGTTGAAATCCCCAGGAGCTTAAATTGGGGAAAAAAAAAAAAAAAAAAAAAAAAAGGTGTGATTTTGATTTGATAATGGCATGTTTTTCAAATTCCTCCCTCTGAGGTTTTCTCCCCACATTAGCTTTGCTGATCAGGGGTATATAAGTGTGTGTCCTGGATGAAGTGCAGTGTTGCTGTTATTACATCTAGGATTTATCTTTAGAACTAGAACTGCCTGAACTGGCCAGGTATAGGCTGTAAAAATGAAATGCCCGTCTTCTTAAATCCCCACTGTGCAGGGAGCTGAAATCCACAGTGCTGTGTACAGTCGAGTTTAGTCTCACTGAGGGTCATGGCACTTCTGCCCACTTGGCCCTGGGACAAATCTCATTAATAGATACCTCATAGTGCCAGTTCACACACCCCCTCCCCCTCCCCCCCCTTCCCCCTCCCCCTCCCCTTCCCCCTCCCGGCCCAGTGGCCCCCTCACATGCCTAAACATGGCTCTCTCTTACTGCATGTTTCAGGGAAGCCAATGCACTCCTCTCTTCTGATAGTGTAGATAGGGGTCAGCAGCCCTTCTGTTTCTCAGAAGAACCCTGGAGAGAGAGGGTCAGCCATGCCGTAGATGGGGACCATCCATAAATCAAGTGTGCCGATGGAGTAAGGAAAAGGGCAGCTGGTGGGGAGTTGCTCCTGTGTTCAGAATGTCATGGGTTTGAAGTCCAGGACTGCTAGTGACACCACTGAGGTACCCTTGAGCAAGGTACCGTCCCCACACACTGCTCCCCAATCACCATCGCAGGCCCACTTCTTCACTACAGTGAATGGGTTAAGTGTAGGGGACACATTTCACACTATTAACACTGTGCTGTGTTGAGTTCAAGCTTTTAGCATGGAGGTCTTGAGCAGCATCAGGCCAAGGGGCACTAATGAAAAATAATTTCCTAATAACCTTTCGTCTGGCTGCTTATGCAATCACTGACGTACCTAACTGTGATATCCCACAGTCTACATGTGAAGATCAACCTTCAATCTGTGGTCATACAATCTCCATTTCACTGGAGGACTGGGTGTAATTTTTCCACCAATTTTCCTTATTTCTTTTACACCTGAGAGTGTGTTTTATGTAAATACTTTTAGTTTTAAAGCATTCCATTTGACCCTTCAGTCCATACGCTCCAGAAAGTGAGCTGCAAAAACACCCCATGTGGAATTTGCTGTTTTTGTGAAGTCCCAAAAAAACACTTCATTTGCATATTTCCATTTTTTAGCCTGCAGCAGTAAAGCCCCACCCATTCACTCAGAAGCTATAAAGTGTGTTTTGGCTCGGGCGGCCCAATACAGGGCGGACAGTCAGAACAAAACTGATGTGCATTAACAATAGCTTGTTTAAGGGATGAAGAGGTTGAAAATGGTCTTGTAAAGGAAAGAAGCTTACGCTTGTCTTACTTACCCATGACCCACCTTTATTATAAACACAATTTGCCCGTGTGTTTCATGAAAGAAATACAAAAGAAGCCGTTACACTTCTTTTGAAGTGGCTTGTGAAGAAGTATGCTGATGACCAGACAAATGGAGGGCAGTTAAACTGAAGGCCACTTTTTAACTACGAATCAAAGCTGATTATCATCTCAGTATAACTTACTTTATAATATTAGGCCGCATCTATTGTGAAAACGTTATTCATATTAATATGCTCTATTTTTATAAGGCATAAACATTTTGATTAGCAGCACAGGCCCAAAACAGACCATGCTATGATGGTGTGCTGTAACTTCCAGGCCCCCAATGAGGAAGCCGAGGTTACTGGAAAAACTTCCTAAGAGCTTGAGGAAGAAAGAGAGAGGAACCAAGAGTTAAAAGGGGAACTCTCTTTTGGAGAGTGGAATTAAGGTACATTTATATCAGGCTGGATCATACAGAGGACTAGAAAGGAAGGATCAGTGAGATATGCCACTGTTGTGCATTATAAGTGCACTATATGGACAAAAGTATTGGGGCAGCTCTTAATCAGTGAATTCAGGTGGCCCCTTACTTCCAGTGAAGGGTAATCTTAATGCTTCATCATACCAGGAGATTTTGGACAACTTCCAACTTTGTGGACACAGTTTGGGGAAGAACCTTTTCTATTCCAGCATGACTGTGCCCTAGTGCACAAAGCAAGGTCCATAAAGACATGATTGGGTGAGTTTGGTGTGGAAGAACTTGACTGGCTCACACAGAGCCCTGACCTCAACCCCATCCAACACCTTTGGGATGAACTGGAATGGAGATTGTGAGACCTCATAAAGTCTATGTATTTGAATGCAATGTCATTAAAGTCCCTGTTGGTAGAATGGTCAGGCGACCCAATAACTTTGTCCATATAGTGTATGTACAATTGGGAACCTCTGATCCTGACAAACATCAGTGTGGCACTCTGCTTTAAGGACCTGTCCTGGTGTTCCCTCATATGGCCACTAGAGGGAGAACCTCACCACTTTTTGAACAGCTGATGGCTGGGTGTCAGCTCGTCGCCCGCTGTCCCCTGATGATGGGATGGTGCTGTAGTGCCTGGGTACATTGCTACTTTTTTTCCAATCTCACTCTTTCTTCTAATCATATTATAGATAGTATATCTCAAGTCATGATTGTAAGATACGACGATGGGGACTGTTAATAAAATCATGTTTGTTGTTACAGGGCTTATCTTCACGTAGCGCCACCATAATTGTGACAGATGTGCTCCAGTGTGGTTAGTTTGGGTTAAAACGGTGTAAATATTCAGTTCCACTTGAGTGTTTTGAAAAATGTCCGACAATAACAGTAACTGACCCGTGTTTTGCTGTGAGAGTTGTGATAGTAACGCTGTCACCGTGGCCCCGCCCCTTTCCGGCTCATAGCGCATCCACAACTGCGCGAGATAATCTAGTTCCCTTTATAAAATAGTTTTATTAAATATGATTGAGTCTAAAAATGTAAGAGTTTGTCTGATGTCGTTTTTCGTGTCGTTCCGCGCTGTCTGAGGCACAAAGTGGCCATGCGTTGGCTCGCCTGGCTTTACTACGCCACGACTATTTGGCGGGAAACTGCGCCGTGGCTGGCGCATGGATACCTCGAGTAAAGCTGGTGGAAGTCCGTAGTATTAAAGCGCTGTCTGAAGATCTGCAGTCATGAAATCACGGACACGCTCCGGGCGGATCGGGAGGCGGGAGGAGTCTTCAAAAAATAAATAAATAACAAAACACCGGTGTGACAAACTCGTACACTCGGATTACTTTCAGTTAATATCTCCACTTCTTGGGTTTCATCGCTCCTTCAGTTTTCATAAGTGATTGCGGTCTTTTTCCCCTGCGTATTGGACACTGGACCTTTTAGAGACATTTATCCAGGTTGGTATATTAAGTCTACACATTGAGTCATCATGTCTGAATTTCTGTGGAGTTTAGGTCTCGCACTGAGTCCTGTCTGAATTAATGAAGAGCTTAGGTCTCAGTGAGTGAACTCTAATTAGAGATTAGAGGCACTGCATCTTTATGTAACCCCATTTTTAATTATCAGTGTGCTCCCACCGACTGGAGGGAACCCAGAGGGTGACCGGTGGAGCCGCAGTCAGCTCAGAGATGGAGGGATGAACAGTCTTGATAATTTCTCCTTTTCTTTCCCCCCAGCAGGCAGTCAGCATGCCGATGAGTTCAGGCATGGCAAGTAGTAAGAACTACGACTACGACTACGACTCCTACCAGCCCTACTTCTACTTCGACAATGAGGACGAGGACTTTTACAGCCAGCAACACGGCCAGCCGCAGCCGCCGGCCCCCAGCGAGGACATCTGGAAGAAGTTCGAGCTGCTGCCCACCCCGCCCCTGTCACCGAGCCGGCGGCCGTCCCTCGGCAGCCCGTTCCCCTCTACGGCCGACCAGCTGGAGATGGTCACGGAGTTCCTCGGGGACGACGTGGTAAACCACAGCTTCATCTGCGACGCGGACTACTCGCAGTCTTTCCTCAAGTCCATCATCATTCAGGACTGCATGTGGAGTGGCTTCTCAGCCGCGGCCAAGCTGGAGAAGGCGGTGTCGGAGCGGCTTGCCTCGCTGCAGGCTGCCCGGAGAGACGCTTCCAGGAGCGGCTCGGTCGGAGACGGCGGCCCGGGGCGCTTGAGCACCAGCCCGGGCTACCTGCAAGACATTCACGCCTCCACTACGGACTGTATAGACCCATCTGTGGTCTTTCCTTACACTCTGAGTGACTGTTCAAAGCTGGCCCGGGCGCCTTCGCCGGCTCTGCCCCTGGACACGCCGCCCAACAGCGGCAGCAGCAGCAGCGACAGTGACTCCGGTGAGTGGGGCCGCTATACTAAACTAACCTGAACCTTTAATGGGTTTATTAGTTTTCAATTTTTTTATTTGAATACTCACTATTTGCGTTTTGTGTGTTGGAGTTCTCTTCTTGTCAGTTGCGTAAGGAGCTAAACTCCTTTAACCGCTTCAGGTTTAAAGAGGGTGGAAAACCCTTCATGTTCGTTTATCTCTAGATTTAAAGTCTTGGAGTCGGGGGGGGGGGCACAGCTGTATTCACTTACACGAGAAAGGGGAAACATATTTGGAGGGTTTAAGAGAGGGAAAACAGTATTTTGATGGGTGGAGTGGAGGTGTTTAAAGGTGTAGAGAAGACAAGCACCATTTGTGGGATTTATTGGGGGGTCGCAGTATTAAGGGAGGTGTGTGTGAGAATAGGGGTCCGTTAAGGAGGAGGATTTGTAAACGTTGAGTGTGAAGGTTAGAGTCACTGAGGAATGTACTGAAGTGGGTGGGTCCCACGTGTCTCCAGACTTGACAAGTGTATGTTTTGCTCCATAGATGATGATGATGATGACGATGATGACGATGATGATGAAGATGAGGAGGAGATCGACGTGGTGACCGTGGAGAAGAGAAAGTGTGTGAAAAAGTCCGACCCCGTGGTCCTGAAGCGCTGTCACGTCAACATCCAGCAGCACAACTATGCGGCGCAGCCGGTCCGGGGGTCCGAGCAGCCGGCCGTGAAAAGGCTACGCTTCGAGGGCGCCAGGGCGCTCCGGCCGTCCGGACACAAGGCGTCCGACTCGGAGGACAACGACAAGCGGCGGACTCACAACGTGCTGGAGCGGCAGAGGAGGAACGAACTGAAACTGAGCTTCTTCGCGCTGCGGGACGAGATCCCGGACGTGGCAAACAACGAGAGAGCCGCAAAAGTGGTGATCCTGAAAAAGGCCACAGAGTTCATCTCCAGTGTGCAGGCCGAGGAGCGCAGGCTCCTGTCCGTCAAAGAGCAGCTCCGGAGGAGGTGTGAACACTTAAAACAGAGACTGGAACAGCTCAGCAGCTCCTGAGCTCCTCCAACAAGGACTCCTGCTGGGTTTTAAAGCCTCTTTGGGGGGGAAAAAAAACTTGTTGCAATGGATGCTCTTGACGCACCGAGCAGTGAATGGACCCCCCTGGGCGCGGCCTGTTGCAGGCTGACTCTGGTTTATACTATTGCACCTCGGTCTGAAGCGACTAAGGCTACAGATTTATTTGTATTTAATTTTTAGTATTGCAATGGTCAGCAGTCTGTTCACTGTTGGTCTTAACTTAATGTTTTGTTTTTTGTAAATTTTGTACATATTTGCTCAGATGTATTGAAGATACTGTATTGATTTGATGCATAAATGCGTTTCTTTATAAATCGTGTTTGACAATTTTTGCCTTGATTAGTCTTTTTATTCTGCTTTGTATCAGGTGGAATACTAGACCCGCTTTCGAGGTCAGGGACCACCATCATCGTAGGTCTAGGCTGAGACTTGGTACAGGTCACCTTATGCGCATATACACTAAATGTGTGGTTTGCTTTTGGTAAGGTGTTTCGATGATATGCAAAAATGAATCAGGCTCTTGCATGGGCACTGATTAAAGGAGGTTGGAAGACCACAGCTTAGGCCTGATCCGTGGCTGAATCTTCAGTGGCTCCCTACTCCCTATGTAATACTACAGAAGTAGTTAAATAAGCGCTTCAGCATCTAAATGGTGCATTAACTTTTGGGATGCAGCCATAGGCTTCAAGTCTCCCTGTATGGATCCTTGTGCATTGTTTAGTTTGTAAAAGCCATACTTTTAAGACTGTAGGAAGATATTTGTCATTCATCTTAAAAGCTGCATTTGACTTATTGGTTCAGTTATAGCTGTCTATTATGCAGCACTGATGTACATATGACCTACAGGCCAGGTCAATGACTTGCTATTGAAAGTGATTTCTAGACAATAAGTGGGGAGGAGGGATAGTCCATCAGTTTCAAATTGCTTATGTTAAGTGTTTAAGTCAATATAAACTGTAAATCAACTCGTTTTTCTTCTGTAATGGAGGTTCTCTAGCACTACGGTTCTCTAGCTGAGGTTTTGCATGATGCGCTGGGGTGGAAGAAGGGGCAGACTGATCATCGTTTAATTAGCTGATGAAGTCACTACAAAGAAACAGCTGACTTTTAAATTTTAAATAGCATGATATGAATAGGCTCATGAAGTAATGGTCCTTTAATTTAAAGTTCTAAGGGGCACACTAAGGAAAAACCTGGTTTTATGTACTGTTTTATAGTGTTCACCTTTTTCAAAGATACTCCTTTACCCATGGAAAGTCAGCGCTGCCTGCTATCCAGGTGCTTTCATTCCATCTCCAAGCCATTTCGGTTGGTAGGTCCTGCTGATGGCCGTTTTATCATCCACTTACATTTGGATTTTTGGGCTGGATTAAATCCCTCAAAACTGTTTGGTTTTTGGATTTATTCCAGGAAGCCCAGTAACATAAACACAAATTAAACAGCCCGAGCTTTAGAGGCTGTGTCATAATCCAATTATAGGCCTCAAGACAGCTGTATTTAAGGCACCAGCTTTTCATAGGGGAGGAAAATTGGTCAGTTGCAAAATGTGTGTGCGCGTATGGGTGTGTGTTGCAGGCACATTCAACCTCGCCTCTCAGGAAGGCATGCTTTAAATTCCTGAAACCACATTTTGTGTGATTTGCCTGTTTAGCCCCTCATAGCTACCATTTCTGGCAACCATTTTGCCGCTTTGCTCATTTGGTGGGTATTTGGAGGTTGCCAACATTTTATCACACAAGTGTAGTGCATGGGCCTTCATCTCCAGGATGCCACAGCAGTAGCAGTTAAATGTGGGAAAGAGAAAGACATTTCTAATATAAGCTGCTGGAGCAAATCAAACCACAGCAGGGATGTGGCGTGGCATGGCAGGATTTAACTCCGTCTCCTTTCCCAAAAGGTCCACACAGCCAGGAACACCGGCAGTACCGGACTGCATGGACAGATTTTGGATTCCTCATGATTGATGGGATTTGCATTAGATTTGCAAAGCATCCTCAATCTGTGCCTCTGCACTGAGGATGTTAAACACGTAAGAAACATTTCCGTAGCCAAAAACAGTAAACATATTCAGTATGATGCTTGGACAGTATCTCTGAAATGGTAACTCGCACATTGTGAAGAAAAATTTAACTCAAATGTGGTTTGAAATTGAGCTCACTGAACTTCTAAAAGTGTTAACAGAACAGTAATTTGTTTTTGAAGTTCAGTACACTCAGTTTGAAGTCAAGGTTGCTTAGTTTTCTAATGGTAAATTGCTGTAATATTTTTACACCAGAATCAGAATCAGAATCGCATTTTTTGGCCAAGTATGTGAGCAAACACAAACAAGGAATTTGATTCCAGTTGATGGTGTCTCTCAAGTACGGCAGTATGAAACAACAACAATATGTAACCACACAATGAACAATATATTGAGTAAGATAGTCTACAGTAATGTACAATCTACAGAATGAGTAGGCCATCTGGATTCATATGTAACATTAGAAGGAAACGCATTCTTTTAATGTATATAAATGTATAAAAAGTTTTGGACACTTTTTTATGGGGCTATTGGGAAAGTGATGATTTACTGCATACTGGATGTGGACACAGTTGCTGTGAAATCACAGCTTGTACCTTTAACTGTCTGCTCTGGCCCAACAATCAATAGAGCTATTACATGCCAGCCTTGTTTCAGCGTAGCGAGTTGTCCTTAAGTGACCCCTTAAATGGCTCTGATCTGTTCAGCACTAGCCTAATGAAAGCCTTCCTGGTCATTTGTCTAATTGCGTTTCTGAAAGCTTTATGACCTGGGATGTGCTGACGTGAAGCATTTACAAGAAGGCAGAGCGGTGTTTAAAGTGAGCCAGCACATAAAAGCTCTCCGCCATACCTGTGCCAAATAAATAAAAGGAAAAATAGATATATAATGGAATCCAGACCGGCAAGGCCAATCATCCACAAATCATTTACAGAGCATGATGTGATCTTTTTAGTTTAAGTTCTCCATCATTCAAACATCTTCAAAATACATAGGTCAAATTGCATACTGCTGCAAAATACTACGAATTGATCTCTATTAGTAGTTTACTCTATTTGATATAATATTCAGTATGGTAGCATGTGGTTTTGGATGCAGATATAATTACAAGAAAAGGAAATATGCGACAACTAACATTTGCAGCAGCCCATAATTACTGGGCTGGGGTTGGGGTGTGAGGAGCAATTGGGCCCTTGGTACAGGGCAGCCCTGTCTTTAGTGGGCCCTATGCTACTGTCTTTTTATATGTCCTTTATTTTTGTCCAAATCACAAGGTTTCATGGGCATCTATGTAACTCAGTGAGGTGTTAGAAAGCTAAACATTATTAATGCAGTTCAATTAAATTAATGCAATTTATGCTCAAGCAAAGCGAATCAAACCACAGCAGGGATGTGGCACGGCAGGATTTAATCCCTTCTCCCTTCCCAAAAGGTCCACACAACCAGGAACACCGGCAGTACTGGGCTGCATGGACAGATTTTGGATTCCTCGGGATTGATTTGCAACTCTTCCCCACCGTTGAGGACCACTGTGTTTGGGTTGGGGGTAAGGAGGATCCTGCAGAAATCAGACCGGCAGGTTAGTCCAGCTGCTGGACCCTCAGTTCCTCTCTCTGAGCTGGTTTAAATGCCTCCTCTTTCCCTCCTCTGTGCTGGATGGTGCAGGGCTGCAGCCTCGTGACGTCAGAGCAAGGACGTGATGCGCGTGCGGAGTTGGAGCACGTGGAGAAGCGCGAGGGCGAGATTCAGCCACGCGGCTAACGCTGAATATTCATGGATGAAGACGAAATGACGGTTGACGACCCCTTTTGAAGACCCCTGAACGAAAATGGACGTTTGTTTTCGTCAGGAGGACACACAACGAGGAGGAAAACACATTCAAGTGTGTGTGAGTGTGTATTCCTCTCCTCTGCTCTCCTCCTGCCACAGGTGTACACAGACCCTACAGCAGCTGTGTGTGTGTTTGTTTGCGTGTTTGCGCGTGTGTGAAACACATTATTGTACCTTTTTAAAACGGTTATAAGACGTAAAAAGGCTGAGAAACGCAGCTAGACTGTAGCTTTCCTCCTCACAGTTTCTTTATCATTGTCTCTACCAGTTTACTCTTATTTAATCAAGTATTCGATTCAATACTGTTTATTCGTGTCCTGTGAGGTAAGCGGACAACTAAAATGCTTGTTTCTCATTTTTTTTCCGATGCTGAATGTGATATAACTGTGTTCTTGGCGAGGCTCGGTTCATTTTGTCCTTCATAACCACATGCACTTTGAAACGGACAGACAGGGAGGACTCACATGGTACCGAGCAGAAAAGGAGATGTGGACACTCTTCCTCGTGATGTTGATGAGACTGCTGTTTATAGAGGTGAGACAGTAAACCTGAGCTGTGGTCCTCCAGTGTGCGTATGTACTGACCTCATAAATTAGATTTAGAAGTTATCATTAGATATGGACACCACTGAGAGATCTACAGGGAATTGATTAGGTGGCCTGTGGCAGTGGGTACAATAGTGTCCTTCCGCTGATGACACCTGCACTCCAGGCCTGTCTTGGTGATCCAAGCCAGACTCTGCATACTCTTCCCCATGCAGATTTCTCTTTTATATAGGGGTGCTTTACAGCTCTTTAAAACCAAGGAAGAGAAGAGCTTGACCTTTATGTGGCCCTATTATGTGAGCTCTCCTGTGCAAAGCTGTTCCATGCCAATAAACGCCCCCCCGAGTGCCCACTCAGCGCTCTCGGGTAGTAGAGGGTTTGTGCCTGGTTGTACTGTCATCTTGATTTATCGTCACTACTGTGGCTTATCCACAGCAGTACCGCAAAGCTCGCTTTTCAATTAAGGCCACAGTGTCCAATTCAGGGTCAAGGTCTACAGTGGGTGTCGTGCGGAAGCAGAGGTCATTCGTGGGGACCAGGGGTCGAAGGGAAGCATAATGTGTGTCTGACGGGACAGAGTCGTGTCGGTCCGGATGTGTGATTTGTCTTCCATGCGTAGCGAGCACAGACACCATCATTCACTGCCGAGGATGCACCTTAGGGAGCTTCTGGCAGCAGATTGAGCGGACAGAAGTGATTGCTACAGCAGCATGGCTGAATTGGTTTTGATTGGACGAGCGTGAGTGTGTCAGATAGCAATGTGTCTAACTTAATGGTCCAGGAATTGTAGGATTTGCAGTTCCCACTTGGACAATGGCCAATATTGGATGTATTGATTGTTTGGTTCAGGGGACCATTTCAAACTGGAGTGTCAGCTCCCAGGTGTCCTGTAGTCATTTTATGGGTGTTTAGCTGTTATGTCAAAAACACGTGTCGGATTTTAATCTTTTGAGCTTGTAGGTTGAACCTTCTTGGTAAGTTAAAGTTCAGGCTTGTCATGTCCTGCACTGTGCCAACCAAATGGAAGATTCTCCATGGTAGCGTGGTCCAGAAACATCTATGTTTAAAACTGTGAGAGTGGCCCTGCAATGAAAGAGACCTGGATCTTTTCCTGGCGGTGGCAGAGATAGACCTGGCACGAAGCTCCTCATGCTTAGTGTGACTTAACATAATGTTAATGTCACCAAGGCTCATCTTGTTCTCCTGTCCTGGAGGTCAACAGGGTTACTGGCAGTCCCCCAAACACTGAGAGCTGCAATAATTGTTCTTTCTCCTGCTCTCATAGGGACTGCTGTAGTACGCAGAGACTCTGTGGAGAAAGTCTCTGCTGAACATGACAGTTAAGGATGTATAAATGTAAAATTATGTGCAGCACTATCCTTTACTGTTATTTCGAACCAAGACAGTACTTCACCAACACAAGTCAATTGTGTCTATATCTTTGCTGTAACGTAAAAGAAGATCTTTCTTTGTTCTTCGAAATTTGTGAATTGCTTTTATCGAATGTATGAAAGGCATCCACACAGGCTGACGGGCCAAACTCTGCCCCCATTACTCAGCATAATGCGAGACAGCATTAGTACGACTAAACTGGAAAATAAATTGTGAGAAAAGTGACATTCTCACAGTGCAAGATGTCACAGAATGTTTTCCTTTGATTAGTTGGAGCCAACCAAAAAGAATCAGTGGTGCTACATTTGAAAAGATCTGTTGTATTTTTTTTAAACACTGCGCTGCACTAAACAGGACTCTCTTCATAATGAAAAAAAAAAGCCAGTGTTAAGTACAGGCATGGTCAGAAAAGTGACAATAACAAATGACATAATTTATCACAATAGTGATAAATATATTCATATTGTTAGGCATTGATTTCTAATGTTAGTTTTTTTAACTGGTAAACTCCTACATACTTTCCCCTTTTTTCTGTGTGTGCTTTCTGGCTAACACACATAAAGAAAGCAAGTAAACTGATAACATACAACAAGAGTGAGGTCAGAGACACTCAAGAACTATTTATATCCTTCAGACACCACAGAGCTTTGTGACGTAACAGTGCAGTCGCACTTTAAGCACCCCTGTTATTGTGTCCAAAACAAGGTCAAATATATGCTTATCTTTGTTGTTACAGGTCTGGGTTACTCACTTATGATGTCATTCATAAGTATACAGCAGTGTTTACTAACAGCTGTTGTTTAAAAAGCAAGAAAATGTGTTTAGTCGCAAAGGTAGTGCTTCATTCTTAATCACGGCAGAGGAAAAGCTCAAATGGTCTGTTTTTCCCTCTATTATGACTCATCCAGGTTGTGTTGCTGTTGATTATTATGAGACAGGGACCGCTCATTGTGGCTTATGGTAACAGTATACAGGAACAGAAGAGGAGAAATATCTTTTGTTGTCCTTTCATGTGTTCTAGATGAGTAACCATAGGATCAGTGACTGCAGCTCCCCAGGGAGGCTTGAATTGCGTAAAGGAGAGGAGGTAGGCTGCCATCTGGAGAAAACAATTCTATCGCCACCAGTTCCTGTCATTAAAAGTCCTTGGTGGGTCTCTCACTCTCTCTCTCGGTCTCTCTCTCCCCTTCTCTCTCTCTCCTTCTCTCTCGCCCACCCCCCATCGGTGTAGACCAGCCTTTTCCTCAGCTGTAATGTTATATGCATCAACCTTAAACCTGACCTCCTTGCATTGACATGGCATTAGGCACCCAGTGAAGCCTCCTTTGTGCTGTTTGTATGCATGGATCTGTGTACCTGTATGTGTATGTGGGTTCTGGCTGCTGGAGCTTCATGTTCTGCCTGACATGCAGTGACATATAGACACAACATAGCCAAGGCTGATGAATTATTTAGCGCGGAGATGCACACTAGGGACTGGGTGAACAAGGAACCCACGGTCCCATCACAAACGTGAAATACAATCCAGTAAAGGCTCTCCATGTTCACCTGAATGCAGCTTCATGTGATCATGTTGCATCTGTAGAAATGGGAGGGAAAATCTACTGTGTTTTTTTGTTTTTGTTTTTATTTTACTGCAGTTTGACCCCTCCTCATTTTTACACCATTATGCTTCATGTAAACATATAGTTTTTGAAGCATTCTATGAAACCGGTTTGTGGTCGCTTAGGTGCCTCAGTAATTACTCCAAGCCCTATTGTTTACACCAAGGATCACTGTGGTTGACCAGCAAACAAACCACCGAGGAAGTGAGAGTTCACACGTCAGGCAGCCTTGGAGTTGTGTTAAGGCAAAGTGGCCAGGCCTTTCGCTGATTTGAAAAAGTGGGCCCTTGTTTGAGGGCGGCAGTGCCGATTAGAGAGGTGTTAGTTTAGCTGACTGGCAGGGGGCTTACTGGAACAGATGGGGCTGTTGGGGGGAGGAGATGTGTCCTGCTACCCACTAGTATTGATTCCCCTTTCACTCTCACACTCCAAGTTACAGAACAGATGCCGGCACAGATCTTCACCCTGTGGTGGAGGACTGAAGGGTGTTGTCACCAGCCAGGCGAAGGTCAAGAGCTCGAGAGGTGGCAGATAAAATGAATCCAGGACCAAGCAATACAACACCTTGAGATATGTGAGGAGCCTATGAGTTCTCGGCTCTGCTGATTACCTGAGCATGTTAAGTGGGTTGTCTCTGGTCACTTAATCACTGGGCTACATGCTATTGTGAACTTGATACGTCAGCCTGTAGCTCCTGGACAAGTACAATGTTGGCTCATTTCTTATACAAATACAAATTAGTTGATTGCAGACAGGTTCATTTTTCTTACAGTAGTTTGTTTCTATACATCATTTTGAACCAACTCGATCTTCAACACATTAGGTGGACCTTCACCTCTTAAGGCAATAACCCACATTTTATTAATCTAATTATTTTGTTGTAATACCAGAGCAACAGGTGAAAGCAATTAAGGGGGTATTTTTAAAAGCAGTTCTTCCTTCTTTCCCTTGGCTGCTCAGCAGGAAGCACCAGATAGAGGTTGTGTTTTCCCAGGACTAAACCTAATCGAAGGCCAGTGAATTATTAATGATTTGTGACAGCCCGAAATAGATTTCCTCAAATCAAACACTGCATGACATTTGGTTGGTGTAGCCTTAAATTATTTGCTGTTCATTCACTGTGTAAAATGATGTAACCATTATTTGCAGCAGCTCCATAATCATTTTGGCAGCCTATTCATATGAACCTTAATTAAATATAAATGCTAAATATAAATGTTTGATGTTCTCTTTACAAATGGGCTCCGCTAAATGCGGCTTCATGCAAAAGTTGTAGACATAATGGCATTGTTCTATTCGGAGTGTAGCAAGAGGAACCAGCAATCATTATTTCAGTATTTGTGCCCCGAGGAACTTGAACTGGGCTGACTCCGTTGTAGCCTCCCAGTCACAGAGCTCTTCTCGCAATTAGGCACTCTGGAGAGCAGGGCGGATGCTTCAAAGAGAAGGAGTGAGCCAGATCAATTATGACAGACCACTTCACTAATGGATCTAAACTGATAAAGTGAGGACATCCTGTTTTGTGGGCTTTTCTGTTGACTGCTCTGTAGTGTGTAGAGTAGAAGCTGATGGATACAAAGATGCTACTATAATGTCATGAAGTGCTTTTGCTCGTAAATGGAAAATATTACAGTTAAGATTATCTTTTGTAAGCATTTTTGTAAGTAAGTAAAAAAAAAAAGTTATTTTCTTTCTGCAAATTACTCAAAATATGTTCAGAAAACGTCCTAACAACCAGAATGTCTGTGTACAGGATATGACAACATATTTTTTTAAATTGTTGATCCACTGCCCAGTTAGATAAGACCACACGCACACAATTTCCTCCCTCTCTCTCTCTGCCTTTTGTAAAGCGCAGGAAACTCTTGCGTTCTCTTCTAGTCCTAACGAGCCAAAGTTCCACCAAATTTGCCGTGGGGTGGAGCTGCCATCTATTTCAGTAAGAAGGCTCTTTGTGCCAGCAGATGGTCATTGTGTTGTACTGAGAGAGAAGTGTATTTCTGCAACAGCTGATATACCTCTGGGGAGACACCGGTTCTAGTAGTTACTGCCAGATCAGTTTGAGTTTTCCTGATGCTCGGTGTTACTTGGAGCCAGATGGCATACGCCTTCCACTTGTAAGGCTGGATCTGGTGAGGCATACGCTTTATCCTGCATGGGAGTGGTGCATTTACCGCCAATTTCCCTCCACCCCTGCTGGGATTAACTCCCCAGCCTAGACACAGGGAGCCGCCTTCAAAATGAAGCAGCTCTTCTCTCAAACATTTCAGTCTACTTCCAGCTGTAATTCCACATAATGAATGCTGTAACCTTCCCGAAATCCCGCAAAGCGGGCTTCAGGGTTCATTTTTGTGTGGTGGTGGCCTGTGCCCAGTTTACAGCTCTAAGTGAGAGCTGGGGGAGATGTTTATGTAAGACGATGTCTTTTTAAAAGGCACTCCTCCTCAGGCACTGTAATGCCTGCCTAATGACAGTTGTGTTGAAATCAGTGCAGTGCTCCTTTAGACTCCTGTACTTGCTCGCTTTCTCTCAAAAAAGGGTTTAAGTGAAGCTCTAAGATTTTATGTATGGCTACAGGGATGATAAACTAGTCAACTGGTAAGTGAGTCATCAGTCGAGTCTGTGCTTCTTAAAGCATTTCTGTAATCATTACCTTCTAAAGTAACACCATGTTTTGGACATTTTATGAGCAGTTTTTCCCCTTTCAAATCTGGGTGGGAATATTTGTCTTGTCCTTTCCATTCTCTTTTTTCACAGGAGGGAAGTCATGATCATATACCTGTCCATTATCATACAACTGTCTAATTGGAGCTGTGAAAAAAAATTGTCTTAATTCTTGGCATGGTTCCATTTGTTTCCTGTCAATTTGTCTGTTTTTTGTGGGCATCTACTTTATCTTCGATTTGAGTTTTTCATCAAGGCAAACTTTTCACTCAGCATTTGCAGCATTAGATCTGGAGGCACGAACCCATACACCCTGCCTTGTAAGTCAAGTCAGCACAAAACCCTCCTTTTCTTAGAAATCAAGACCCTGAATTGTTCTAAAACTCTGGATTGCACCATTTATATTATGTAATCTAATTGAAAACAGCTTGTGCTTAAAAATAGCCCAGATGTGAAACACATAGAAAACGCCCTCCAGCCAGCGAAAAAAGGCTGGAGAAACCAAGCTTTGCATAAATAGTTTGGTCATTGCGCTTTTTTTGGCAGAAGCATGGTGTTCAGTCTGGATATATAAGTAAAACAGCAACAGCCTCTTATTGCTGTGAAAATGTACCTTATGCCTTATTATGGCTATGGTGTTCCCATCTCCCTCCCTCTGTCCCTCTTTCCAAGCATGACACAGTGATTTACTTATATCTCCGTCCATCCTTCCCTCCCGTGCTGCCTGTCCGCATTGCCCACATTCTCTTTCTCCGTCTCACCCTCTCTGCCTCTGCTGAGTCACAGTGTGTATTTTCAGATGTGGAATTTATGATAGCTTGTGGTACAACTGGGTCCTTGCTACTCATGTGTCCTGTCATGACAGTCATGCTACTACGGGAGAGTACTGAAAGGGGGGCATTTGTCACTCTTATTAGCGTGTAGCACTCAGGCAGAGTCCAAACTAGGACAGAGTTCTAAGAGCCACAGTGGCTATTCTGGATCTGCAGTCTGTAATATACACATGGATTCTGCCAGATGTCTTAAAATACCGCTCCCTCCCTTGCGCACTCTCCTTCTCGATGACTCCATGTGCTGTGGCCATTTCTCCAGCAGTCAGGGTAGTGAGTTCACATGCTGCTTTTGGTCAGTGCAGTACACTGAGCCACACTCCATGACATTTTTTTTCCTGTCCTCTTTTCTTTTCTCTGTCCTCTTTCTTTCCCTCTCCACTCATGGTCCTCAAACCATTTCTGAACTATCTTTTCAGTGTGGTAGGGCACATTATCTTGGTGAAAGATGCCGTTTCCATTTGAGAACATCGTTGCCAAGAAGGAGTGCACTTGGTCTGTTACAATGTTTTGGTACATGTAGGTATGTGTAACAAAGTAACATCCACATGGACCCAAGGTTTCCCAGCAGAACACTACCCAGAGCATCACACTGCCTCTGCCGCCTTGCCTTCATACCACAGTGCCTCCTGGCACCATCTCTTTCCCTTTCTTTCTTTTTTTTTATTTTTATTTTTTATAGCAGTTTGTGCTTCAGTAGCCCATCTGTGGGATCAAAACACAGGCTAACCTTCACTTCACTCGAGTGAGACTTCAGAACCCATGACCCTGTTGCTAGGTAGGTGTTTATTGTACCTTGAACCTCTTTTGGACCTCTTTTACTAAACCATGGCATACCAGGAACACCTCACAAGATCTCTTTTTTGCAAGGTGCTTTGACCCAGTCATCTAATTAGCACATCAACTTCAAGAACTGACCGTAACCACAACAGCACCAGAATATCACATTGTTAAAGGAAATAATAGATTAAATAGAAGTAGCTGCTTTTTTGTTGTGATCTTAAAGGGTTAAACACTTTCATTTTTGTACTTGGCAAGCTCCCTGGAACATACCATGAATGTCAAGAGCCACGAGAGAGAAAAAGTTAAAGCTATGTGGTGAGAGGGAGAAGCAGAAACCTTGGAAGTTTTGGACAAACATTGTCTGATTCCAGTAAATAAGACTCACAGAAAAAAAAAAATCAAGCGCTTTTAAAATAATTCATTTTATAGCATTCCAGGTCCTGAGCCAAAAGACCTTTCCCCCAAGCCAGTGGTTTAACACTCCTCCTGTAAAACAGCATGGAGTCCTTGGAGTCAGCATGAACAGTGTACTAACTTGGCTGCCAAAGTACCACTACCCTGCATTTAGGAGTAAAGCCTCATCAGGAGACACAGCTGAGTACCAGCTCATCTGACTGTCCCTTTCCCCACACGACTGGAATGATAGCTGTTCTCTAAGAGTATTGCTGGTTTTGTGGTGGAAAGCTAATTGTGAAGGATACATCTGTGCAACTGCCAGCTTTAAATTTAAAATTGTCCAGTGCTGGAATATTCAAAGATGAAGAAACTTCCATCCAAGCTTTGATACCATGTCTGTACAAAAATTTTACCAGTAATTCCGATCATGGTTTTTGTTTGTTTGTTTATTACTTTTTCCATTAAACTACTGCTTCTACCACAATCGATTAAGAAATAAGCATGGTAGGTGCATGTTATCCACTGTGCTGTTCTTATGCCAAAATTGCACAGATGGAGAACACAAGACTGGCTGCATTTATTATTAAATGGAGATTAGACCAATGTGTGATTGTGCCTTAGCTGTCTAAGGTTGTCAGGAGACTTTAAATCTGAACTGGTTGTAGGAATGTGAAAGATTGACCAAAAATACTACACTCATGCTTTTCCAACTAAATTTGTGCCCACTTGAGTTCAGGACTACCTGCTATCTAGGACTCCTAGTCAAACAATACTATATGTCCTGAGGGGGCCGGGGGCGAGCACAGGTTTCCTCCAAGACTGAAGCTGTAATACTCTTTGTAATATGTACTGTTTTTGTCATACTTTCCAGCCCTTGTTGACAGAGGAGATGAGATAAACCTGACTTCTTGGTTGAGTTGATTGATTTATTCTGTTTATTGCATAGTTCTAATGTGATGCTGTATATTATTCATAAATCCACACAGGACAGTTTATCTAGCTCAGTGTTTCCCTAATGCTCTTCCTGAAGGTCCTCTGAGACTGGAAATAATTTGAAATGTACAATTTTGTCTTCCAGCAGTTATGAAAACAAGATAAAAGAGAAGCTTCTTTTTTCTGCATTCTGTTTCGCAGTAATGCTCATTGTCTTTGGTCTTTCCTAGAACACTTTGTCACTAAATGATGGTTTGACAATGTCTAACAACTGTAATCTAGCAAGCAGGATAAGGGCATTTGCAGTTGGTGATTGTTCAGTGTAGGAGTCACTTGGGTCCATGGGAGCATGCGGCTTTTGCAGTGTAGATCGACTTATTTATGTATCTTGAAAGTTCCATCTATCTTCTGTGAGTGAGAGGTGGGCGGGAAGGATCATGGAGGGCACACCATCTGATCCTGCCAACAGGAAAAGTAGCCAGAATGCTTAGTGCTTATGTGAGCAGTACTAAAGCAAACTGCCTCTGCCGTTCCTCTCCCCTCTCTCTGCAGAGGGTGAGCAGACACCTGTCGCTGTATCTCTCTGTCCAAATCCACATTCACCATTCGCAGCCTAATTTATGAAGCACAGCTGTAGCACTTTAGCAGCTTCTGTTGACCTTTCAACTTCGGACAGTGTGAATTTTGGGTTGGGGGGAATGTCTTGTGAGTTTCTTTGGGGTTTCATTTCTACTTGAGCTGTCACATATGCGGTGTCGTGCATCACGTCTAGATTGTGGCATGCGTGGGGATTTGTTTTTTTTTTTGTTTGTTTTGTTTTGTTTTTTTTCTCCCTCACTGTCACAGATAGAGGGCTATTCTAGTCGAGCTGTTATGCCCTTGCTTGGAGCTGCAGAGTGTGTGTGTTCTAGGAACATTGTAGGAGGGGAGAAGAGTTTGGTAACCCATTCCCACCCGTTGTAGCTATCTGAACAGCTGCGGTGGGAAAGGGATCAGTCCACCGCGGTCTTACTTTAGAAACATTGCTATCTCCTAGCATCAATTTTATGTCCTGTTAGTCCACCAATCAGGAGTCCGTCAGTTTTGATTTTGGAGACAGGAGAGCTTGTTTCTCCACTTACCTGCCCAAATGAGCTCCGAATCAGCGGTTGGACAATCAAATGGATTTTTGATTAATCACATTTTGGTGCCTTGTTTTGTAGTTTAAGCATTCAAGTTCTTGAAACACGCACAAACTGCTCTGGCACACACAATCACACAAGTGCACACACACACCACACTAAATGCCCCTGCAAAACTGAGCCAAAAAAATACAACATGCGATGAAGTCAGTTTGTTGGCTATGTTTTGTTGAATGGAACTGTGAGGCATGAAAGTGAATAGTTTTTTGTGAAATAGATTTAAAGAGTAGAGCTTCATCTAAAAAATTTGATAATTGCTTGTTGATTATTTCATTGATTAATTAGATAAAATGCATTTTGCCCATTTTATTCAAAAAACAATCTTGTTTCAAATATAATTGATAAATAACAGTATTGATAACAAACCTAAATGTATGCTGTATGATGTGCGCTATGTGTGTGTGTGTATATATATATATATATATATATATGTGTATGTATGTGTGTGTATATGTATGTATGTGTGTATGTATGTATATATGTATATATAAGTGCCCAAAAATACTTTTTATTGTTTGAGCAGACCCGTCCTGTAGTGGGCTGTCGCCATGCCCAGGGTGTAATCATGGAAAGTGAGTGAGTTTGAGCAGGCCTGACCTAAATTAAAAATCATAAAATAGAAAACCACAAAACACAAACTAAGTGTTAATAAGTTTTGTAGATAATTTTATAAACAGGCCATGGTAGACTGTTCCTGCAGAAACACTTTCACACTCACCCCCCCCCCACCACACACACACACACACACACACACACAGTCACTTTCACTCTCTCTATACTATGGAGGACCCATGTCGCAGCATATCAGTTAGAGCATTTTTATACACAGTGCATATAATGAATGAACAATTAAAAAGTGCCATTGTCAGAAGGAAGTCTTATTATTTATTTATTTTTGCACAGACATGCACATGTGCATGCATGCAGAGGACAGTTTGGTAAACCATAATTTCTCACCATCACTAAATATTTGTGATATCTGAGAGTGTTATAAAGCAGAAATTGTCCTAACAGCAGTTAAGAGCTATCGCTCCTCTGCCTGCTTCCTAACTTATACGCCCAGACAAATGTTTTATTCATTCAGTCCAACGCGTGTCGTCATGTGTAGGAAGCTATGTTTAGAGTCTTACACACAACCTCACAACTGTTTCAGCTACAGTTCTCTTAGTCGCTTCAAGAAAGATGCAAAGGTGTGTGTGTGTGTGTGTGTGTGTGTGTGTGTGTGTGTGTGTGTGTGTGTGTGTGTGTGTGATATGCGTCCCAGTGTGTGTGTGTGTGTGAGTGTGTGTGTGTGTGTGTGTGTGTGTGTGTGAGTGTGTGTGTGAGTGTGTGAGTGTGTGAGTGTGTGAGTGTGTGTGTGAGTGTGTGTGTGTGTGTGTGTGTGAGAGAGAGTGTGTGTGAGAGAGAGTGTGTGTGTGTGTTTGTGTGTCTCTCAGTGGAGCTAATAAAGGCCACAGTGATCATCATCTCCCCTTTAAACAGAAGACAATTAGATGTTCTCGGATCTTCACTGCACTTAAATTTCCACTGTGACTT